>CP137675.1:29455819-29523319 GCA_037976565.1 Mesocentrotus franciscanus
GACTGCTATGAGAGGGATAGTTTTTTTATAGGCTCAAGAGGACGTTACATCCTGTTATCACCCCGAGGTGTGCCGAGGGTGATGGCAGAGATGTAACGTCTCGAAGCCTATAAAGCTAAATATGCCTCGAATATTAAAGCAGTCATTATATCTTTTATATACCGAATTGACACAAAAATCTACCAAGAATTCTTACCTTATCCTTTTCTTGAGTAAAGATTGGTTAAAACATCACAGAAAATCTGAGACACCTGTATGTTAATCTTCGCTGGAAAGATGACTGAATCTTACAATCATTTGTGAATTGCAGACAAAAAGCACTATCGGCGCTCGCACAAAGAATATGTTAACACGTAAACCAATGGAGATGGCAGCATGAGGGTATTTTTTTAAAGACTATTGACCGGTAGGCGGGTATGAGGGCACTTTTTAAAAAGACTATTGACTGGTAAGCAGGCATGGCTAAAATCACGACTCCCGTTTCGACCAATCAGATGGCTAGATTTCTAAAGTGAGGTATATCATCTTGCAGTAGGAGGGGGTTTACCTAAAATTGCCTATAATCGATCATCTTTGTTTTCTACACGTGAATTATGACGAGGATGGGGGTGTTGAAACAAATTCTCAAGTACTCTGAATAACAAGTTAAAGAGTTCAATCTTTTGGGATGGTAGGCATTTTTATAAAACTAAATGTAATGTATCATGTGATGTTTACATTATCAGTTTATATACATTTCAGGGAAATTATTTGTCGAAAGAACCTTGCTGCAGGGTTTTCTAATTATTCTTTTTTTTTCTCAGCCATACATGTACTTGAAGATAAACGGTACGGGTTCAGATTACGGCCTACTTTTTTAAATCCACGATTGACGCAATGCAGATGACCTGCGCCGGCCTACAATTTCATCTCTGTACATGTCAGGGTGTTGATTTCTATTCACTAGTAGATTCCATAGAAAGAATGTCCTTTGATTGACAACTTGTAAATTACATTCTGAGTGGATGAAAGAGAAGCTTGTAGATTTCAAACTTGGTATGTGATGTAACTAACGCTTGTACATGTCGTATTGCCACGAAAACATGCTGTAAATTTCATTGGAGAAACGGTGACAGTAACCCATTCCAACGGCATTTGAAAGATAATACTTATTTAGAACTTCCCTCAAAACGAAAGGGCTTGAAAATGTCTTTTAGTGGAATAGTTGTCGAAACGATTTTAGTGATTGCAATCATTTTAGTAATAGTTTGATTTTCAGACCCTGTACAGAATGGTCGTGCGTATTGTGCTGCGCAAAGATTCAATCAGTTTAATTTTGGCCATGACAAGAAGTGGCCTCTATGACCTTTAGCGACGCTGTACCCCTGCGGAAAAAATTATGACCGTATAATTTACGATACCTTTGTGTACTCAATTTTACTAAATTGACTTTCTTAGAACTCAGTTAACATAATAGACATCAATATTTCATTCGAAAAAAGGAAACCGTCCTACTGGGTAATATATAAAATTATGATTTTATTTAACAAGCAATATTAATTTCTGTAAACATAGAAGTCATAGTATTATAAATGCAATTTATATGAAATTATATAAAAATATACATTTTGGTAAATACATAAAATGTAAACATAAGGTGAAATATGAGCTGGTATGAAAACGTTTTCAAAATTTCACAACACAAACCGTCTTAATATATGTATAACCAAGAATAGTGTTTTTTATGAGCGTGAACACACGTTTCTCCTGCGAGTTGGTTCATGAGACTGATTAAAATCATTGGTTTAAGATAGTAAAATACAATAAAGCATAGAATGCTTTACCAGCACAATACAACCAAATACCAAGAAGTGTTCCCTGTGAGAGTGTGGTAGCGAGGCATCACAAAGGATATAGCGAAGTCAGACGTAAATCTTACCATGTATAACCATTGCCTAATACCTCATTATCGTATTCAGTGAATAAGTAGATGATTTTTTTTTCCCGAGATTTTATTAATACCAATTATTCGCTTGGGAACATATAATTCTTTCTTTTGTAAGTCACAGGTCCCAAGGAATAAAATAACGAGGTTGTTGCTTGCTCGTAGCGTTTTCGAGGCTAATAATTCCTCTGTAGATTTTGAAGGATTCTAAAGATCAGTAAGGATAGCGGATGACACTTCTTCACTCTTTGTCTCTACCTCGGGCTTGTTTACCCACTTCTCCTTCTGAATCTTCTCTCTGTGTCTTTTGGTCATTCTACCTTTCTCTCTCTCTCTCTCTCTCTCTCTTTATCATGTGTATGTGTGCCTCTCTCTGCCTCCCTTTATATATATATCTTAAACAACGCACACCCACACACGAGAACTCTCTCTCTTCATTATATCCTCGTCTACTCTACCTCCCCTCCCACTCCCTCTCTCACTCTCCATCTCCCTCTCTCCACTTCCAAGTACCTCCCCTTTTTCATTTCCATTCTCTTCCCCCGTCTTTAGATAGTTTGTATGCAATACTACCTTTAACTTTGCATCCGTGTTATCCTCCCCCACCCCATCCCCACCTCCTCTCTCTCTTTCTCTCTCTCTCTCACACACACACACTCTCAACATCTTCACCCTCACCTCGTCCTTTCTCTCCTAAAATCCGCCAGCATACTTTATAGATCCAGGATTATATACCGCAAAACTTCTCAATCTCTCTCCGCCAACCAAAATCACATTTAATCCAATAATTGGTCAAGTACTAATTCCTTTTCCTACTCTCTTCTTGCCCTACTTTTGCAGCCATATGAAGAAGGTGATATTTAGAATTCATATTTCATCCTATTTTCAAATTCAAGAGGTTTCCTAGAAAAAACATTGCGGGAGGCTGCGGACTGGAGAAAAAGAAAAACGGAGAAAAGGAAGAGGAAGAACAAGAATAAGAAAACGAAAAAGAAAAGAAGAAAATGATGGTGGAGAAGAAGAGGAAGAGGAAGGGGAAAAGAATAATAACGACAAAGAAGAAGAATAAGAAAAGGAAAAGGAAAAAATTCCCCTAGAGTAAAGCTATCGTTGTGAGAAGTAAGGAAAACAACACCACAAAAAGGAGCAGTCCCAAAGAATGGGTGCATGGTTGAGAGGGGGAAAAGAAGGACAAAAGCTGAGGAAACAGAAGAGCAAACAAAAAGACGAAAAAGAAGATTAAGAAAATCGAAATTAACTATGCCTAATAGGATTAATTCTTTGTAAATTCCAAAGGAATAAATTAGCATACATTAGTAGTAAAAGTAGTAGTAGTAGTAGTAGTAGTAGTAGTACTAGTAGTAGTAGTAGTAGTAGTAGTAGTAGTAGTAGTAGTAGTAGTAGTAGTAGTATAGTAGTAGTTCTAGTTGTAGTAGTAGTACATAGAGCAGGTCTTAGAGGCAGTAGCAGTAGTAGAAGTAGTAAAAAATAGTGGTAGTAGTAGTAGTAGTAGTAGTAGTAGTAGTAGTTGATGTGGTTCTTGTTGTTTTTGTAGCAGAGGAAGAAGAACAAAAACAAAAGAAGAAGGAAACGAAGAAGAAGGGAAACCATCTTTTTCACTTATAGTGAGCAGAAAAACGTCGTTAATGAGACTCACGAAGTGAGGGAAAGAGAGAGTCTGATTGAGCGAAAGGAAAAAATGAAACGAAGGCATAAGAGAGAAGGAGGGAGAGAGACAGAGAGAGAGAGAGAGAGAAAGAAAGAGAAGGCGGATTTGGCAAGAGGAAAGGAGATCAGAGAAAGAGGTAGAGAGAAATTGGGACATAAGTATACAGAGAGGAAAGCTATATGGTGACGCCATTCTTGGACGTCTTGCATTCTTTATATCGTATTGGGTTACGGTCATGCTTGGTGCCCGCGCGCAGTAGAAAATCTTTTCGCATCTTAATTATTATGATCTCGCAATGCATACCACAGAGAGGGACGTGGCGTCAAATGGTATCATTTACAACCGTAATCAGGAACATGGATCAGAAAAGTCAACCTATAGTTAGAACTTACGATCCAGGGCTACTTCATGCAATAAGAGAAATTCACTATACCACCCCCTCCCTCATACCTACACACACACAATCGTACTCCTGTGTGAAGTCCTCGTTTTGGGAGTGGTCGTCAAGGTGAAGGTACAGTTCTTTATCATGGTTGTCCTCGATAACTACCCACCCATGCACCAACATAATACCCCCACACACACGCACACAACACCCACCTATTTTGTCAATGAATTTATTGTGCAGTTTATCACAGCCACATACTAGTAGTTTAAAGGAAGGTTAAAGGGACAATTGAGTTCTTGTTTAAGACCGCAAATGCCTTCAAAGTGCATGATTATTGCTCTCATTCTTATTTATGACATTTCTAGTGCCTTTTTAGGACCTAAAATTGCTATGAAGGTTTATATTGTAGCCCCCAAAATGTGTAAAATATTTATTTTAAATCCGATCATACTAATTCAGCCCCACTTTTAAAAAAATACGGTGACCGTTAATGAATTAAGTAATTGATAACAATACACGGGCCGGCTTGGTTGTGTGTATATTATAACTAGGCCTACGTGTATTATAACAAATTATCGAATAATTGTGGGGCTCCACAGAAATGGTAATATTTATGGCTATTTCAGCCGTCTCTGAACCGATTTTGATAAAGCAAAGATGATTTTGTCATCTAAACGGTATGATCTTTCAAATTTGACACTCAGTTTTTCATTATCTCACACAACAAATATTTTGTGTAGCTATTCAAATGCCCTCATATCAAAATTATGACAATAGCTAGTCTTTTATTTTGTTCATTGTTTTATATATATATATATATATATATATATATCTTCTTAATATTGTGTACGGTAATTATGTATACAAGATGAATAGAGTGGAATAGATATTTAAATGATAACGAAAATAATATCATATATATATATATATATGATATTATTTTCGTTATAGAGTGGAATAGATATTTAACTGATAACGAAAATAATATCATATATATATATATATATATATATATGATATTAGATATTTAAATGATAACGAAAATAATATCATATATATATATATATGATATTATTTTCGTTATCATTTAAATATCTATTCCACTCTATTCATCTTGTATACATAATTACCGTACACAATATTAAGAAGATGTGAAAAGAGACATTCCCGTGTTGCTGACGTTAATTTACCTCCTCCCCTTTACCTCCCCCTCTCTCTCTCTCTCTCTCTCTCTTTCTCTCTCTCTCTCTCACTCTCTTTCTCTCTTTCTCTCTCTCACTCTCTTTCTCTCTTTCTCTCTCTCTCTATCACTCCTCTCATCTATTGCCCCAAAACATTGGGATAATGAAAGTACCACGTTTACAATCAGCGTGTAATTATTCCATTGTCTAGCAAGTATGTGAAGATGTTCGGTATGATTTAAAATAATGTGCCTATAATTATATAATCCTTTCGGTATAAAAGCACATGCTCTCCAGCAAAGAGAAAATAAGCTTCTTAATGTCATGATGCGATTGTTTTTATTATTCTGCGCTCTTTTATATTATGCGAATGCTATAAATAAATAAGGAAAGACGTGTTTCAGTCCCCCAATCCTATCATTCCCACTCTACTCCACATGGATAGATAATGACAATCTTATGAAACGCGTGAAAAGGGGAAAATACTGTATTACTGCATGAGATACTCCTCCTCTCTCCCTCTCTCTCGCGGTCTCTCTCATCCTTGTTTTCACCATGACCTAACCGTGGAGTCCAATTTCAATCTATTAACTGTCCTCGACAAGGGTCCTCAATCTCCTTAGGGTAATATTGGTGATTCGTGAAGGACGCTGAGAACATCTTCAAAAACATCGTGTCTCTTTAATTATATTTGTTTTTACCGGATTGCGTTTGTTCATTTCCTTTCTCTCAAAGGGAGTTCTTCCCGCTCCTTTTCGGGATAAAAAACGTGACGATTTCGAAATTGTCCATTTTTAGCTGCAGGCTATCTCACCATTTTTTTCGGCGGCATATGCCGTTTCTTTATCTCTTGCTCTTTCTCTGTTCTCTGGACTCACCTATGGCGATGAAATAGGAGCCACGTGTTTTCAGATTGTAGTTCAGCGGTGTGCGCTGTTCGGACACGGGGCAAGAGTGCAGTGACACTGTTAAAAACATGGCTTGGCGATGATAGATGCTTTCCTGTCATGTCCGTAATCAATAAGCGGCCGAGAGATCCAGCATTCTCTCCGCGACCATCGACATCGAAATGGAAGAAGAGACGATATCGGTAGATCAAGCCTCGAGATGGTAAACACCCAGGAATAGGAGGGATTTATTCTAAGATCAAGCAAAATACATTTATACAAATCGGGAGCCTATATTACATACAAACCTCCGTATTTAATGAATGGGCAGATTTTTACGACAGAAATTGAACATTGTTTTTACTTGAAATTGCATGATTGTAGTAATTATCATAAGAAATATATTCTGTCCAACAACCGAAATTGCAACACAAAACTGAAGAGAGGGAGAAAAAAAGAAGGTCACGATAGCATTTATTAAATCACGATCCCATTTGTGTTTTCGGAAATGAAACATATAATGAAATATCCAGGACGATTTTCTCTTTCAATACCAATTTAAATCTAATTACGTAGAGGCAATGGTTAATAGAATCATAAATGGTTTATATTGCAATTAACGATCATCACCGAGGCGTCGCCTGTCCAAGCAAAGTGCCTCCACATTGTTTTCTTTTGTGGGGGTACTGATGCAAAACCCACGGGTCCGAAAGGGGATCGGGGTCACAAATCCAAGTGACTTGTATCTGCAATTTAATAATGTAGAACAAATCCCTAATGAGGAATAATCGTGTCCCAGAAACGTAGCAAATTCATCGGAATACCAATAATAACATTTGATTGATTGATTGATTGATTCACCGACAACAGTAACAATGTGCGTACAGAATATGTTTTTTACAATAGTAGAGAAATATCACAGATCCAAAATAATATATGCAAACGGATGGTAAATAGGACCAAAAATATTTCATGTGCTAGTCGAGCCTGGCCCCTCTACACATTTTACAAAATGCAAGACGGTCAATTTCTAAGTCACAAAACACACAATGTAGCAATTAAAACTCAGTTACGCAGTGTTATATAGAGCAATATATAATTAGTTATAGACATAATACATGATTGTTAGGTGTATCCTTGCAAAATGCTTTTTGGTGTTTTGATTTAATCTCAATTGTATTCTTTCCCATATATCACCAAATAAAATTGAAAGAGAAAACTTTCCCTGGGTAGCACTTAATTTTGGTAGATGTACATGTCGACGTTCTTTTTGTCTTGTTGAATATTTGTGCTTTAAAGGGATCGTTTAACAGTGTTAAATCTGAGATACACGGCCCTACATGTTATTAGTGTCTGTGATATGGTGTAATAATGAAGCCCTAAAAAAATTGCGCTTCAAAATGATCAAGAAGTGCCTCAAAAGTAAAAATCTTTGATTGACCGGTTTTACCATACTCGTTTTCCCTAATAGACTATAGTGTTATGAAAACCATCAGGCGAACGGTTTTCAAAATTTGTAATTCAATCATAAATATCTTGATAATCAGACAGGCGATCAGCTTGTAAAAGTCATGGGGTTCCTGACTGACCTAAAGGTTTATGATTATCATTGCATCATGAGCTAAATCCAGAATTTTGTTTCAGAATCTGAGACAAAGTTACCGGATCCCTTTAACATCGAAAGTATCATTTTTACTTCTTGTACTTTCAATATCAATATTATTTCTGTATTCGTGTTTGTTGCTTTTTTTAACACTTTTAGACAACTTGCCAGCTGCCAGCTAAATCCGACAATGTTACGCCTTTAATACAGCAATGAAAAAAGAACTTCTCTTCTTTTTTTTCGCTAAACTCAAGGAAATAATATTGGTTTGTATGTCAGCGAACTCTGATAGATGGTACAACTGGAATACAATTTTTTTCTCGATATTGCTGTTTATGTCTCTGTGTGCAAAGAGCGTTTTGTTTTATCGGTTTACCGACCAATTAGTCTCGGTATCTATGGAGGTCGGCTCCTTGGTCGGCTTACGTGTGTGAAACAATGCGTGTCCGATTCCACGATTAACCCCCCAAACTATTATCACAATCATCATGATCATCATTACAAAGTAAGTCTTTTGACTAGAGGTGGCGCGATTCCAACCGACTGGGTCAACCCTCCCCTCAATAAAAATTTTAAAAACTTGTTTGTTCTCTCTCCCTCTCAAGATATACAGACGTTGATGATTACTAATGGCAAAGACTATTAAAAATTGTCTAGAAGATGTAGGCTAATTATTCAACCTAATATTCCCCCAAACTATGCCTTAGGATTAATTCTCTGTAAATTCCGAAGGAATAATTAACCTGAAAATTGCTGGGTTAATCAGCAGAAAATTATGGTCTGCTTTGCCCCTGTATGTATGAAAACAGGAATTCAAAATTATAGACATATGTTATAAAAGTATAGACGTTTATACAGAGAGCAAGCTCTCTTAACAAGTATAGGGTAAATAGAAGAGGTACTCTCGATTCATATATTCCTGTTTTGACCCTCCTCTCTCAATCCCTATCCATCATTGTCTTATGGTTATATAGGCTATAGTTGTTTGGGCATAGGGATCTTTTCTCTCTCTCTCTCTCTCTGTTTCTATCCTTATTTTTTTCTCTTCATTTTTTAAAATCCCAATTGCAATTTATATGATAATTATAAAACGAAAATAGTGCAAGTCCGTGTTTTTTAAGCTATTCTCTGACAGACAAATGAGGAAAAACTACATGTTCAAAATAATCTTTGCAGACAAGGTAGACTAAGCGATAATTCCTACATGTATGACTTTCAACCACACCCACCAGTGTCACACAACAGAAACCTTGAAGTTGAGAAAACAAGACTTAGTCAGTATTATAGACTCAGAAGCAGAGAAGATGATAAGCAAACTTTTTTATCATTATTAGAACGATAAATTTCATCTATTTTCTCATGCCCTCTCAATGTCCATCCCTCATTTTCTTCTGGTTTATGTAATATGGTAGTTTGAGCAAAGATTTCTTTCTTTCTTCTTCTTCTTCTTCTTCTTCTTCTTCTTCTTCTTCTTCTTCTTCTTCTTCTTCTTCTTCTTCCTCTTCTTTCATCCGTGACATTTGCATTCTTGCAATTTATGTGATAATTTAAAGACGTAAAGTAATGTGAGTCCACGGTCGTGGTATTCCTTAACCTGAAAAATAAAGTAAGCCTACGTGTTTACATTACCAGACATGACAGATCAATAAGTGTAAATCCCCATTACATTAATCATATTAATATACATGACAGGTCGATAAGTGTACATTTTCGTTCGTCAAACTGTGTGATATGTATTTTAAGCATTTTAATATCAACTAATGCTATACTGGGCATTCCTCTCATTCATCATAAAATATTATAATTTTACTAACCTTGTGAACGAACGAATGAACTATTTCAATCTTCAGAAGCCTTTTAATGACATGACCTCCATTTTAAATCAGCAATGTGCATGGACCTTGATTGAATCAAACCTTGCCAACCCCTTGAGCGTTATTTGATTACCAACAATACTAAACCTCAAAATTGATACCATTTCCCCTCCCAGGACCACCCAATCCAAATGACCGAGTTTATATAGGCCTTTGGTATCGTTTTGATTATATTTTTAAGGAAATCCTATTGACAGGATTAGCTATATAGCCTATGCTTTTAGCCTTACCCTTACCCAATGTCAATATTAACGGATATTAAATTGGCTGCACTCTTTATATATCTAAAGGGGTAGGGGCTCTCATAACGCCCCTTCTATTCCCGTTCCCAGCAGTTGACGAAATAAGCCTGTATATTATGCTGTAAATGAAAGTTTCGTCACCGCAGGTGAAAAATTTAGAGGGTAGTTTTTAATAAGCGTGTCGGTTATTGCGTATTATTCTGTAAGGAAATATAGTACCCAATCTCTAATTCGGCTTATTCCAATTCTTTGGGCAACAGAATTATAGAATTCATTTTTGTTAGTTTAATCTAATTTACCCCCTGTATGTATGTTTATCTGCTACAACCTCCAAACCCTTCCCCCCTCTCTCTCTCTGTCTCTCTGTCTCTCTTTGTTTGTGTCTCTCTGACTCTATCTGAAGCTCAACTTATGATATGTTTTCCCTCCCTACTATTTTGTTTCTTCTTTCTTTCTATCTATCTCTCTCTCCCTCTCTGTATATGTGCCCTTCTCTCAAAATCAAACTTAGTTTACATCCCCGCAAACATACACGCACACATACACACCCACACAGCTACACCAAACACACACACACACGTACCCACGCACGCACACGCTCGAGCGCCTTAAAGGAAGCACGATGTAAATTTCAATAAACTGGTTGCAAAAGAGCTTTGCTATCCTAAATCAGATTTTATGTCAAGTATATACGGGTGTAAATAGCCAAGGTAACATATTTTCTACTTAACATGCTTATCCATGTATTTCCTGTTTATGCAAAATAATTGACAACGTATTATCTCCTGTTCCACTTGCATACTGTTCAGAATAACTTTAAAGAGAAGGTTCATTGATTTTAAAAACTAACTTTATTGTCATTATTGCAAAGGTGACACTTTGATTTGACAAGGTTATCAAAATTCAATGCTTGGAAAAATTCGAAGTAATGATTATTATGAATTACAAAACGCTTATGCCTGGATTACATTTGCCCCGGGCGCCGTACGATAAATTAGTCTACGATTTTTCGTGCGATTTTAGGAGCATCGTAGGAGGCTACGGGCTACGAAGTTTGGGTTTACATTATCTACGAGCATCGTACCATTTCTTGTATTGGCCCTCGGGGGCAGGCCGGGCAAATCCGACAGAGGCTGATCGGAGATTGTACGGAAATCGTGCAATTTCAATGCAGTAGCCGTGCAGTCTTCGCAGCTTCCGCACGGCAATCGTACGGAGCCCATGCAGCTTCCGTGCAAAGGTTGCGCGGAGAAGGCGCGGTGACCGTGCAGCCGCCGTGCCGTTTTTAAACGTTTTTTGTTTGGTTTTGCTGCACGATTTTGCTGCACGATCTGCGCGAGTCCTCCGCGCGATGCGCGATGCCCGTGCGGGGATTGTGCAATATGACACCTCCGACATGTTTATGGACTACGGGCTTACGATTTTTCAAATTTGTTTAACTTCTCACGATACAAAATCGTAGAGGCCGTGGAGCCCGTGAATTCGTACGAAAATCTCACGGCCGCCTCCTGCCTCCGTACGGAGGCCGCACGGAAAAAGGGGATACGGGCAGGATACGGGCTCCGTAGACTAATCGCAGGCCAAATGTAATCCAGGCATTAACTACAGCCCCGGCATAGCACCTGAAATGCTCTCCGATCGCTGCTGAGATGTGTGACGTCACATGTTGAACATGATTTGGACAAGCAGACGATGTCCCATGACATCTTACACATTTTCAGTGCCTGTTTCGTCATCTTCTCTTCAGTTATTTCTGTTACTTCATTACCGTCAGGCTAAATGTTTAATCTATTGCCTCACTCTAAACCCCGCGCATGGTATTATTTTGATGAAAAATGCAGCGATAAAAAAATAAAGGAACCTTTCGCTTGTAAACAAAATAAGACGCCCATGTATTTTCAGCTGCATACACCGCGGTATGTTCGGCGTTTCAAGAGGGAACAAATGCGTCCATGCTATTATTCCGGGGGGTTTTGAATTTGAAAGTGTGGTTTCTTTGATTGTTCATTAACCCCTACCCTGTGTATTTACAAATAAAAGAATTTGGTTAACAGAATCGGTTTCATATCCCTTTTTGAATGGTGTAAAATTCCATCACATTTTTATACACTAAACTCATTATAATTTGAGAAGTAATAGCATTGCAATTATGTTCATTCTTTATGGGATGTCGTCTGCTTGGGCAGGATTGGTTCATATTGTGACGGCATTAAAACATCGTTATTTTTCTGGCGAATCTCTGGCATATCCCAGATGCTATGGAGGTTGTTTTATTTGTATTTGTATAAATCACCCGATATGTAGTTGACCTAAAAAGTGTACGATGGCCATTTGTTAGCTTACCAGTTTCTAGTAATACGTTATTTGCCATATTTGTGATATTCTTTGAACCCGCCCTTTAACTGTCTTGACCATCAAATATATAAAACCTCAATTAGGCATTAGGCCTTCAAAATATTAATAATGATAACAAAATACAAAAAACGAATGAGATTTTCAAAATGATTTTCAAAAGGAGAAAATGTTCATTAGCGCTATTTCGATGATTTCATTGCCGATATTTATAATTATTTAGGGTTACGACTTAACTGATACTGTTAGAGATGGTGTTTTAAAACAGACAATGGAAACGACTTCTTTCAGATGATCAGGATTCTCATGCTATTACCATGTATGTATATACCAATGTATTTAATAATGTACATGACATCATGGTGTTTAAAAAATAAATGTAAAGCTCATAGAGAACTACTTCTACTACTTCTACTTCTACTATACTACTATTACTACTGATAATAATAATAAAAATGATAATAATAATAATAATAATAATAATGATAATAATAATACTAATGACAGAGTTGGCGTGCCGTTGTGTGTGCATTGTCTGTTTTTTAGCTCTCATTTAGAGCAATAAAATTGTTGCAAATTGTTGCAAATCTAGCATAACCATTCAAATTTTGGTTGCTAGTGAGGCTTTTGGGTATTTCTGCAGCTATTTGAGCAATTTTTAGGTACTGTCTTGTGTTTTTTTGGTGATTTTTGAGGGAAAGCTTCACCAGCCTTGATCTGTTGCAACAGGCCTCTCCTCACTTCAGTCCCACCTGCACCTTTCTGTGATGCCATTTTTGAGTACTGGACACACATTGAATTTTGTTTTGGCGGGAAATATTTAGGACATCCTAGCTTCAAACAACTGATACCTACACCTCCAAGTGTGCAAGTATACTGTATTGATCCTTTGTCTTCTTCAATTTGATGATCAAAGATACTATCACTAGACTTGGACTCTAGTCTAGGAACTGATTGCCATCTTATTCATGTTACTGAATTATATGTACTCACTTTGGTCTGCACATATATGTACAAGTAGCTCGCTGTAATCTACTCTGTAAAAACTGATAGTCAGACTCTTTGTGTGTGATGTGACTTTGTGAGGCTTGACATTATTTTATAGTGTTAACTAGCATATGTCGGATCAACTCGTATTTTATCCTGTCTTGCAAGACTTTTTCCTTTCACTGTTAGGATTGTAATGTAGCACCATGTATGTTCATCAAATGAGCTTCGTCATCCTTGTGTCTACTGTAGTGAACATCATCCTAACAAAAGAACAACTCTTGTACACGCATGTTTCGCCCTCTTTAAAGTTCACGTGGCGTGTAAATCAACCCAGGCTAACAGGTTTTTCAAGCTTATCCTCCAATGGAGATATGGTCAAGAACACCTTGCACATTCTGCAAGTACAAAGGAGACCTGAAGTAAACGCATGCATTTCATGCCACAGCAAGACACTATCTCTCCTATACCTCACCCTTCTTCTCCTCTCAAATGCCTCAGATGTGGAACTGAACCCCGGCCCTACCACCAAGTACCCCTGCCAGATTTGTGACCGTCCAGTTACATGGAAGCAACGGGGCGTAGCGTGTGACGACTGTAACCAATGGTATCATGTCGAGTGCATGCAAATGTCAACTCCTGTATACGAGGCCCTGGCACATTCGAATGTTTCGTGGCACTGCATCTCTTGTGGCATGCCGCAGTTCTCCTCAAGCCTGTTTGATTCTTTCCAAATGGAAACAAGTAACATTTATGACAGCTTGACTTCTAATTCACAGTCTACTGACACTAGTAGCTCCACAGCACCACCTAGCCCAGGTCCTCCTCTAGCTTCTTCATCTCCAGCCCGCCGAAGAACTTTGACGAAAGGAAATCAAACCAAACGTAAGATGAAAATCCTCAACATCAATTTCCAAAGTGCCAAAAATAAAAAGGAAGAACTTGGCTCTCTGATAGACTCCACAGACCCTGATATAATCCTGGGTACTGAAACGTGGCTGAATAGTACCATCTGCAGCTCAGAACTATTTCCTCCAGGCTACGACGTAGTTCGGAAGGATCGCGCTGACGGATATGGAGGAGTATGCATCGCCATAAAGAAAGATCTTGTATTCGAAGAACTGTCGGGCAAGCCGGACCTTGATGTTGAAGCTGTCTTCACAAAATCCATCTTCATAGGCACCGATCCCTAGTCATCTGTGCTATGTACAGGCCACCATCAAGCTCTACAGCATACATGGCAGACCTCTGTGAAATGGTGGAGGATATTCATTCTCAGCAACGCAATGCAGTTCTGTGGCTTGGAGGTGATATGAACCTCCCTGACATCAACTGGGTAACCCAAGCAATTGAAGGCAACCAAAACCATAATGCCACCAACATGAGGTTCTTGGACATGCTTAAAAACTGCGACCTACAACAAATCGTAGATTTCCCAACAAGACAGTACAGCTGCCTAGACCTCTTTCTCACCAACAGGCCTACCCTCATTGACAAGTGTTCTCCACTGCCTGGGATCGGTGATCATGACATAGTGTCCGTAGTGTCATCTGTTGAAGCCAGCAGACGCAAACCCGTAAAGAGAAAGATCTTTCTCTGGAAGCATGCAGATGTAGAGAACATGAAGAAGGATTGTCTTGCATTCCAGAAAGGCTTCACTGACCAATACTGCAGCTCTAGCTCCATACAAACCATGTGGTCTGACATCAAAACATCCTTGACTCATCTACTGGATAAGCATGTTCCATCCAAGATGACATCGACTAGGTACAACCAACCCTGGATTACTCGTACTGCGAAACGCCTCTCTCGGAAGAAAAAGAAATGCTACAACATAGCCAAGGCTAGTAATGTCCAAGCTGACCGTGAGAAATACCTGGAAGTCAAGAAACAGGCACGGATCACCTGCAAACAAGCCTACAACAGGTACCTGACAGACATTGTCAGCCCTGACACCACCTGTAACCCAAAGCGCTTCTGGAGTTTTATAAACAGCAAGCGATACGATGCTTCAGGTGTGGCTCCATTGAAATCATCTGATGGATTGACTTACTCAGACAGCCTCTCAAAGGCGAATATCCTAAGTAGTCAGTTTTCATCGGTCTTCAACTGCACTGAAGATATGACTAGTTTGAGAGACAAAGGACCGAGCCCATACCCAACCATGGACCACATTACTATCTCTTCACCAGGGGTCCTGAAGATCCTGTCTGAGCTTGATGTTCATAAAGCCACTGGTCCTGACCAAATCCCAGCCAGACTTCTGAAGGGACTTGCCACCGAACTGACACCTGTGTTCACTTTATTCTTCCAAGCCTCCCTTAACCAGGGTGTCATACCTAGTGAATGGAAGACGGCCAATATTGCTCCAATCTTCAAGAAAGGTGACCGTAGCAAGCCAGAGAACTACAGGCCTATCTCTCTGACGTCAGTGACCTGTAAAGTACTGGAGCACATCGTTCTCAGCAGCATCATGACCCACCTTGAAGACAACAACATCTTGTCTGATGCACAACATGGCTTCCGCAAGAAACGATCCTGCGTCTCCCAGCTTGTACTGGCTGTCCAGGACCTCACCAAAGCCATCGATGACAGAGAACAATTGGACATGGTACTCCTTGATTTCTCCAAATCATTTGACAAGGTTCCCCATGGAAGGCTGCTACACAAGCTTCAATTCTATGGAATCCGGGAACACACACACACATGGGTTTCTGACTTCCTGAGTAACAGGACCCAAAAGGTTGTACTGGAAGGATCCATCTCCAACACCAGCCAAGTAACATCTGGTGTCCCGCAAGGCAGTGTTATCGGCCCAATGCTGTTTCTCCTCTTCATCAACGATCTGCCAGAGTACCTCTCCCAAACTCTACAGCCAGACTCTTCGCTGATGATTGTATGCTATACAGCAACATCAAGACAGAGGAAGATGCCCTCCTTTTCCAAGAGGATCTCGACTCGCTCCAACGATGGGAGCGTGATTGGCTGATGGAATTCAACCCACAGAAATGTCAGGTTCTCCATGTCACCAATAAACGCAAACCCATCATCAAATCCTACTCCATCCACGGACAGACCCTAGATGACAAAAATACAGCGAAGTACCTAGGTGTCGAGTTGCAGAAGAACCTCAGCTGGAACCAACACATAAACACTGTCACCAAAAAGGCCAACTCCACCCGTGCCTTTCTTCAAAGGAATATCCGACCATGCCCCAGAAAGGTAAAAGTGCTGTGCTACAACACTCTCCTGCAACCAATCATGGAGTATGCCAGCATCATATGGGACCCTCACACGCAAGCAAACATCAAGAAGCTTGAAATGGTTCAACGACGATATGTCCGCTTCATCTTCAATGACCACCGCAGGACAAGCAGCGTAGCAGCCATGCTGAACCAGCTCAAGTGGCCATCATTACAAGAACGCAGGGCGCAGGCTAAGGTGGTGACGGTCTATCGCATCACCAACTCGCTGATAGACATCCCACACACTTCCCTCACTCCATCTACATCCCTGCTCAGAGGGCATTCCAAGAAGATAGTAGTTCCTTTTGCCCGAACGCTGGTCTACCAGAGGAGCTTCTTCCCGGATGCTATAAGACTCTGGAACTGCCTCCCTCAGAACACCGTCAATTGTACCTCTGCTAACACCTTCAAGCTAGAGGCACAAAAGACCCAGCTCCGCTAAAACGGTAGTTGTTTTTACTCGCACCCAGTTAACTGTACCAGTTATCAGACATTGTACACACATCTGCACTGCACCTCAACAGTACGACAATACACCTGACGGTGGCCTGTACTGCTACTGAAGAAGAAGAAGATAATAATGCTGACTTAGCGCACAATCATGTTCGTCAAGCGGCATGACACTCATAACGCTCAAACATTATTTTCGCTATTACAGTACAGCTGGCTGGTATATCGGGTACCCATTTACACCTGGGGGTGTGTTTCGCATAGACTAAGATCGACTTTAAGTTGGACTTAACTATGGCAGGCCGTTCATGACACTGTTTGCTCTCACCATTTACTAGCATTGGTCTCTCAAGGGACATACAAATCATGGTCACAAATCTACAGAATTTTTTTTTTGATAATTCATTATTGAAGGAAAAAAATGTCATTTAAATATCATGATGGCAAAACAGTGGAATGTACGGCCTGCCATAGTAAAGTCCAACTTAAAGTCGATCTTAGTCTTTGTGAAACACTCCCCCTGGATGAAGAGTGGAAAATGTGGATTAATGTCTTGCCAAAGGACATTATTGCTGGGCTGGGATTCGAACCCTCAACCCTTTTATTGAATGTGAGTGAACCACTATACCACGACACATACATTGGAAACCACTGCGACCCCTCCCCCTCCCCAACCACCTCTCTCTCTCTCTTTTTCTCTCTCTCTCTCTCTCTCTCTCTCTTCTCCCTTTCATTAGATGTTTCTCTTCCTCCATTCCCACCCCTATAAATATCGTTTTTTGGTTTGAGATGTTTCAGGTTTGAAGTGATAGTGATAAAAACATAATTTACATGATACAAAGAGACAGGTTTTGCAATAACAGATAAACGTACATGTAAATAATCAAGAAATAACGAAAAGAAGATAAAAATACGTTTTTAAACTATGCATGACATGTAAACACACAAATGAAAATGAGAAACAGCAAGTCGGTGAAATGCCGCAGCTGTCCTGTATGATTTCTCATCTCTGTTTATCTTGCCTTGGAGTAAAACCATGACAGATCGCTACGATTATCTTTTAATGTACATTATCCACATTGTCTGTCAAGTTTGATTTAATTAACCGTTCCTTCTTCGTCTTTGAAGAAACACAATATATAATAGGATTCGCATCAATTCCAGCCCCAGCGTGATTGCACTGTCAACCTATCGGCCCGGCTGGGGGTCGGCCCGTCGGGTAATAATGACCTTCACATTCATATTCCATGGAGAGCTCGTGCAAATAATTCATTCGAAAAAAAGAAACTGTAGGTTTTTAATCCACCTTAAACGTCAAACCAGGGTAATAACTCCCTAGGTCAAACTATAATATGCACCGGGCTTATAGGACTATAACGTTTCAAATTGAAACAAGTGTATACATTTGTTAAATACTTTGAAAATGAATTGGCAAGTATCGAGTTAAACTTCCATCATTTTTATCAAAATAAGGCTTACAATTAATTTCAAACTATGAAACGCGCTGCCCGTTAATGACCGTCAATTATTATTTTCCTTACTTATTTAATTTCAGTCCAATTTCGTTTTTTTTTTCGGGGGTGGTTAATTATCTGGTTCAGTGGGTGTAGTTTTGAAGGGGAGCTATTAGTGTCAAGGGACAATGACCTCCTTAAGTGGATGACAAAAATGAGAGGCTGTCGAAGAGGGAGGGGTGACTTCTCTTATTAAATCAAAATAAAAGGAATTTGGTAAATTAATTTTCATTAGTCTATAAATAAAATGTAAAGTGACAAATGCATTTAAATCAATGGTTATTTTGCAACTACTACTTTCAGTTGGGTGCATCTAATAATCAAACAACCAAGCCTCTTTATTAATTGGATTTATTGATGAAACCAATCCTAAATCGACTTGATGTAGTTTTGATGCAATCAAGACTACATTATAATCCAATTACCGACAGACTTTTGATTGTCCATTAATCTATTTTTTTCTTCACTTTTCACAATAATTATAAGTCCTTAAATATGAGTTGTATAATGGTCTAAGTTAGTTAATAAATGATTTGATAATGGTACTCCCTTAAAACATGATTTTGCAGAAATATGATGAGTACGGTTGAGGTGCATCAGAGCGATTGATACGTTGTACTTAGGGGGAGGGGATCGGCATTGACATCGGGGTCAATTTAATTGGTGTATTCCGAGGTCCATGTCATTAAAATGTTATAAACTTTATCTTTTTCAGAAGAGTAAGCCATTCTTTTTCTACATCAAAATTTAGCAAAGGGTTAAGCATCATGATGATACCCCCCCCCCCAATCAATTACTGTAAAGAGAATACACCGTTTTTAGTATCAGTGGGTAAGTGCTTCAATTTTGTAAAAACATTTTCAAAAATTGCTAGACGCCCATTAATATATAAGGATGAAGATTGGAAGGAGGTAATTTAAAGAGAGTAAGATAAGAGAACCTGGGGGAAGGAGAGAGAGAAGGGCGTTGAACATGTTGAACGAGCGCGACCGATGAAGATATGGACGATGAACCAAGACGGAAACAATGAAAAGACGGGCTGTGTTATAGCAGAAACAATATTTAAAAAATCAGTAAGACCTATGCAGAGGGAACCTGGCGCCAAGGGGAAAGCAGTAAACGATGCATTCATGAGCATACGAAGGGCGAGGAGAGATAGAGAAAAGGGGCAGGGGCGAATCTAGCTTTTTGCTAAGGGGGGTTTGACCAAATGACGATGCGGAGCAATGTCCACTAGCCGCGAAGCGGCGAGGCGATTTTTTGTTTTGTTGCTATTTTGAAGTGATGTTTTCCTGGCATCTACTAACACAATGGACACCATAAAAAACAGTGAATGATAACGTCTTTTTAAATCAAGCAACAGTTTAATACACAGTTTAGGGGGGTGACCCATTGACGACGCGGATACAGTGTGGGTCTGGACTCATGATTGCGTTTTTCTATGCACATCGCATTTTCACTTGGCAGTCCAAGGGGGGGTGTTAAACCCCCTAACCCCCTCCCCGTAGATCCGCCACTGATGGGAGAGCAAAGATGGGAAAATAATAGACAGAAAGAGGGAGACCGAAAGAGAGATACGACAGCAAGAATGGGGATTGCAGCCTGGAGGGAGGGTGGGGAGAAAGAAAACAGAGAAAAAAAGAAAGGAGAGGGGGGGGGGGTAGAGAGAAGATGACAGAAGAGGTTTGAGCAGGAGATGACAAAATAACATGTTTTTCACAGATGATCCTGATTATCTTTTCGGAGTGTCTTAAGTTTCAACGAACGTGAGGACTTCGTTCTGCCTCCGAATCACGTTGCCATTAAAAATGCATGACAACAGAGATCTAGTATTGTGTACCCGAAGTCTCAAATTTCTCCTCTGCAACTCATTATTATCGAAGTGGAATCAGGTTAGAATAAAAGTAAGAATATTCTTGGGTAGGCCTGAAATGCCCATTCCATTTTTTTCACCAAGTTTTTATTCGCACGTATTATTATGAGCATCATGATTGAGACATTGCCCTGCATTATTTTCCTCTGCTTGGCCATCTCCAGTTTCAATATATTTTTTATATCTCACCCAAATCAATATTTTAGTCCCATTATTCGTACGTGCTTTGAATTAGCTGAAATAGGCGTAATATAAAGAATACTTACAAAAGATGATCGTACATGACTCAAAATATTACGCCAAAATGAATGAATGATGCATCACGTACTTTGTTCGTGATTATAAACATAACTCAATGATGCGCATTCTATACATGTAAGTATGTCGGTTTGAATACCATGATTTTGTTAATCTTATGAGAGAGAAAATGATGTAGGCCTACAACTGATTTTAAAGTCCATTCCAAAAGTTATATAGAGGAATGTAGTCATTTTGATTTCATCGAATTGAAAACAAGTAAACAAATAAAATAAACAATGAAGGGATTGCTTGCAACAACAAATGGATAGACAAGCATGGGTGTCGATCCGGGGGATGGGGATATATCCCCCCCCCAATATTTCAGGTGGGGGGATGGCCTGTACAATCACCCCCCAATAATTCACCATCAAAAAGAAAATGAAGAGAAAATTAATGATGAGAGCCCGATGAGAGTAGTTAATGGTTATTACTCGCAAGATGACCATCAATATACACATTTTGCTATCTCATTTTCATAATACATACATATATAAATAGAAAACGAAGTAAATGAGACAACCGTATATGAGACAAGAATAAATTGAATTCTCGCTCATACGGCTTCATCAGGAATTGATGAATTTATTCAATTTATTCAATCAACAGCATCATAGAAATGCAGTGCGCCAAATGCAAAGCCGCAGCGTTAAAAAGCAACGAGCTAAATGTTAAGCGCGAAGCGCAAAAGTGCAAAAGAGAAGTAGAGAGTGGGAGAGAGAGATAATGAGAGACAGAGAGGATAATAACCCAGGTAGCAAGCCCATGTGGGACCCACATGGGTCCCATATTCTCTGAAACATGGGCCCCATATTGAAAACCATCTGGGGCCCTAAGGCATCTGCATCCAAGAAGCATATGGGACCCATAATGGGTAAACCCATATAAGACAGATGGGACCCAGATGGGACCCATACCAAACTGGGCCCAAATGGGTATGCCCAGCTTAATCCCATCTGGTACCCATATTGGTTAACCCAGATATATCCCATGTGGGTTAACCCAGATTTTCCCCATGTGTTACCCATATGGGCATATTCATATTCTACCAATATGTGTACGCCCAGCTCATTCCCATCTGGGACCCATAAGGGCTGGCCCAGATAGATCCCATATGGGTTACTAAATATTGGCCCCATATTGGATAAATATATGGGTTCCATTTAATAGCCCAGATGGCACAAGTGACCCAGATCATCCCCATATGGGCCCCATATGGGCCCCATATGGGCTTGCTACCTGGGAAAAAGGGAAAAGGGGAAGAAACGGGCAGAAGAAAAAAGGAAGGGGGAAGAGAAAAGGAAGAAAGACAAGAGAAAGAGGGACATATATATTCCAGCATTTCCTTCAGGGAACTGATG
This sequence comes from Mesocentrotus franciscanus, assembly GCA_037976565.1. Classification (NCBI taxonomy): domain Eukaryota; kingdom Metazoa; phylum Echinodermata; class Echinoidea; order Camarodonta; family Strongylocentrotidae; genus Mesocentrotus; species Mesocentrotus franciscanus. The sequence goes on from CP137675.1 coordinate 29,477,667, forward strand.
TGAATGGGCGATGAAAAAGAGGTTGACTTTAAAGTAACCTACAATGAAATATTGCTCATGTTTATTTCTTACAATGTCAAAATTACTTTACGGGATCCCCTCCCTAAAAAGCTTAGGCATGGGTGATGGTAGGTATGAGGTTAATGCATGATCAGGAATTAGTTGAGTGGATGGAAAAGAAGTGAGAAATAAGCTGAAAGAAACATGGAAAATTGCCATGGAATGATGGAAGGCAATGTGAGACAGGCCCAACATGTTCTAAAACAAGTAATACAACAGAATACTCCAGTTCGATATTTTGGAGAAAGATTATTATGTTACAACTTATTTTTGTTTTATTGAAAAGCTGATGTAGGTCTATGGATTGTATTCAAACGTAACAGGCATAAGATAGTTAAGGTGCTTTTGAAGGTTAGAATGTTATTAAGTTTGAAGTTTTGTTTATAACACCCTTCCAATAATAATGCACCTTCTAAGACTGGTTATAATTTTTGAAGAAAAAATAGTGCTCTGGTCAGGGCCTTAGGGGAATATTATGCTTATATTTTAGAGCGTATCTGGTATGATAAGTATATCTGGGTGAAGAAGGAGATAATGGAAGTTTGTTGTTTGGTAGTTGGAACGTAAGTTTTATATTATGTTTTTAAGAAACAGACAGTTTGTATGAGATCAGGAGTGGAAATTTTCTGTCATTTTGAGAACCAAATTTTGCATCAGTGATATTCTGTTTCATTGAATTGAGTTTCCCGCAGAGAGGATTCAGTTGGTTTAATTAAAGAAGGAAGAGAGTCAAATGAAGAACCAAAAGCAATATGTTTTTCATTTACTAATGAGAACTATGTTTTTTGAGATCTCCTTACACAGAATATTGGAATGGGTTTTTCACGATGAATGTTGTTTGGAGACATCAATATTCATAAAATGTATGTTTCTATCACCAGGAAATAAAGAATTTTCTGTCTACATGAACCTTTCCTGGTTGCTTATTAATGCATTTGCCCACTGGTAACATAATACTTTCACAAGTTGATATCCCTCACCATTGGATTTTGTTTGGGTAATGTCTAAATTTCATTTAAAAATAGATGATATCAGTCTGGTAGGCCTACACTGCAGGCAAGAGTTAGGACTAACATTTAGCATGTTATTAATGCTATTACCACTCTTATATTCTCTGAAATGTTATCTTTATTGAGGGTGACTTGAAAAAGTTAATAACTTGGAAGGGAGGGGTGCGCATCCTGCCACACGCTTCTACCTCTTGGTTGCTTTGATCCCCATTGCCGAAAATATTTTGGCACCTATCATCCCCTGTTGTGTAGTATTGTCCCAAAACCCAATTAATAATAAAGTACCCTCATATTTATACCCTGACATGATGCCCAGTTTAAGATGCACTTAAAAAGCCAAGTTTATATCTTTATAATCCTTCTCCATAGAAAAACCAAGTGCATTCATAATCCTTCCCCATAGAAAGACCAAGTGCATTCATAATCCACTTCCCAGGAAAGACCACCTCTATTATGTTTAAGCCCCATACATACAACTACCAAGTAGTCCATTGTTCTGGCGGGCCCATTTATGCCTTTGTCCCTTTGACACAATGTAACCTACCCTCATATTACTTGTATCCTTCTGTATAAATACTATATGTTCTGGCTTTCGAGAAAGGAAGAGTTCAGACCATCACCAAGCTAGCACCTACACTTTGGCTGCCCTACATTTTGTAAATATATCTTGAATATGGACTATGTGACTCATCGTTGTTAGAGTTAATAAATTATACTCTTGTATATTACACTTCAAAGAAAGTCTCAGCACCTCTTTATTGATGTACCTCTCGATATTCCATCAACCACAAATACACCGATCCCAAACACAACACCCCCAACCACGGATACAAATCGACACCCCTGTAGACAAGTATGACATTTCAAATTGACTGACTTGTAGGCCTATTGGTAAAGATATACAAATACTATTTTTGTATAAGCACTTATATCATGTTTATCAAGATCGCTAGCTGAGATAATTATTACATTATTTTCATTACTCTTTTTTCAAAATCAGTGTTATTATTATTGTATATAATTATTATCGTTATTATTATCATAACTATCATTATAAAAGATCCATCCATTTGTTGTTAAACGCCTTAATTGAAGGGTTTCGTTTTTTTCTTTGTTTTCGTTTCGATTTTTTTTTTTTTTTTGTTTTTGTTTTTGTTTTGTTTGTTTTGTTTTTTCTTTGTTCTGGGAGTAGGTCCTATTAGTACAAAATGGAGAAGCTACATTTACCCTTTTTACAAAGTTTAAATCGCGTTTTGAGATTTGATCCCTCCTCCCCCGCAATCCTAGGACCAAGGTTGTACCATAGTATTTTTTGCACAGTAGAATGCCACATGCATTATTTGCCTGTTGTCATACAGTGTAGTGTACACTGCCAATTTCTATTCATATAGTTCAGGAGCAATTCCCCGAGATTTTTTCCGTTGCCTTCTGCTGGCCTTCACCTGGTGGGGGCCATATTTTAGTAGGTTTATTTTGAACCCATTGGCTTTGGGGCGGGGTTCGCCAGATCCCTTGCGGTGTGGCTGGGATTGGCTGGATTGGGGGGCGGAGCGATTTTTTTTATGTTGGACTGTTTGTGTGTTGGGGTGGGGGGGGGTGGTGCTTGTGAATGTGCATGAGTGTGTGTGTATGTGGGTGCGTGTGTGGGTGTCGGAGGGTGTGTGTATGAAGGTGTGTGTGGTTGTTCGGATCGCCCCGCTCGTAGGTTTAGCTTGATCCAGCCATGCTAAAGCCGGTGAATAATTGCGGAGCGCCAAGAGTGTCAAATCTGCAGGACATGATCGCTAGGGCCTATACAAGGACCCATTATTATTATTATTATTATTATCCAGTCTCCCCGATGACGGTCGGGTGTTCTCGGTGGTCCAGATAGGGTAGATATAAGACTTGACTTATGAGATCGCTCGTCTGCATGTATTGGTCCTCTGTTTCACCTTTTTTTTTGTCTCGGGGGCTTCATTCTTGAACAATATTTATTTTGTAACGTTTTTAATTTTATGCCTTTGGGGGGGGGGGGTTATTTTGTACCATTTACTTTATTTTATTGTTATTGCTTTACTTTACTTTACTTTAATACACGATGTTGTAGGTCTAAGCCTAGCTGTTCATCGATCCAGGATTCTTCCATGCATGGTAACTGCTATATTTGTCGGGGGAGGGGATTGTGTGCTTTCATGAGACAACAGACAACACCTAGACCCGCTCATACAGAAGGCTGGGATTCTTTGACCAGTAACTATCAAGTCTATTCTTAAACGAATTGACCTACCCAGCTGACACCACGTCTTCTGGGAGACCATTCGGATCCACAGCTCTACAACTCTATTGCTAAAAAAGTATTTTCTAATATCTAGCCTTGAATATATTTTCCCAGTTTTTTAGAGTGACCTCGAGTTCTATCTTCTGTACTCATCTTAAAGAGAATATGTTGCACATTGTACAAGCCATTCAAGTACTTGTACACATCGATCATGTCCCCCTTCTACGCATGTGAACAAGAGTTGGTAATTGGAGTTTGGTCAAGCGCTCCCAGGTATGACAACTTTTTAAGGCCATAAATAATCTTTGTGGCACGTCTCTGTACCCTTTCCAACATCCTCTGTTCTCCTAATCTGTATGGGATTTGTTCCTAATTATGTAAATTTTTTGTAGATATTGTGATTTCTTTTGATTGTCCAATAAAAACACAAATTTAAAAATAAATAAATAAATAAATAAAAAAGAAGACAAGAAAAAAAGAAGTAGAGTACACTAGCACAGTGGCGGATCCAGAGGGGTCAGGGCCCGGGCCCCTCCCTAGAAAAAACATGTAAAAACACCCTTTGGGGGAAAAAGAAGATGGGCCCCTCCCTGGCGCTCAAGGGGTGGCGGTGAATTTTTCTTCCATTCCCCCACCCCAAGCCCGTGAGTGTTTTTTTTTCTACTATCCTGTTTCCGCTTCCCAACAATTCAACAAACTAAATCGGGAAAAAGCTCATTGATAATTTGGCCATGCCATAGTCTTTTCATGATGGTTACATCCACAGCGTCTGTATGATAAGTACCCCGGAAGTTGATGATGAATCAAAGAGGTCAACCGTTTTCGACATTCGAGAGTAGATCTACGTGGCCTTATCATTATCTGCGTCAAGATTTACACTATGTGGATTTAATTTCTAGGTTTCTCTAAGTACTATTATTGATCTCACACCTTGAAAGCAGTTCAAAACCATCAAAAAATGGAGGTAAGAAGCATTTCCACTGATTCACACCGACATTTTCTCCATGTAAATGTACGATGATATTAAACTTCGGTCCCATGCTATCATATCCATGTTAGTCATTTTAAAGTCGGTCATCAATGTCTTCTGAATTCTGATGATATCGTGTTATAGTGAGGCAGTGAACGAGTACTATTGGAAAGAAAATGCCAAAAATATTATCTCTAAATTTGTATGTATAAGCTAATACATTTCATATGCTCAGTCTTATGTGGGGCTGTGTGAATTCAGCAGCGGTCGATCGTCGATCGTCGATCTCTGAGTCTGAGTCTGACTCTGAGACTGAGAGTGAGACTGTAGCTGAATTCTGAAAATCAAAATCAAATGCGAATCTCAACGACAAAAATATAAACTTGATTAGACTAAGTTGATATCAGCAACATAGCAGCTTTACTAGTATCATTTTCAGCTATCCTGGATGTGTATTAAGATGGGCAACACTACTGCAGTACATTCATGCAATATTTTGTAAAACCTGCTGTATCATGATAGTTGATACTTTCAAAATCAAAATAATAAACAATTTAATGACACATGCATATTGGTCATTTGTTGATATACCCTGCACGTAGAACTTTAGCTTACATTGGCGATACAGCCAACGCATGCGCATTACGTTCCTCCCGTCTCAGCTCATTTTCGTAATTTGGCGCCTAGCCGAGCCGACATGGGCCCTTTAGATTGGCTATCGCTATCTCCCATAGGCTCTATGTTATTAGACATTAATGCGAGGAGATGGCTTGCGATTTTCCGTTTTTACCAATACCAACATTATATTTCAGTCAAATCTTCTATTTGTTGCAATTTTTTCAGCGTCCTTGAAAAGTTAAGTATTTGACTTAAGTTCAAGTCTTACTTAACTAAGTCTTAAGTTTGAAAAATTCTCATTTTCGTTATATTTAAGGTACAAACTTGCAAGTTGTACTGAAATGTTTGTTGATTTTTCTATTTTATGTGTGTGCAATTTCGTGTGTGCGTCACCTATGTGTGAAATGCGTCACCTGTTTAAAGCACGTCATGTCAAAATCTCTGTGGTGTGACGTAATATTTCGTATTGACTTTGCCATTGAACTTAAGTCACGCTTAAGTTAAGTAGGCCCTCTCTCCAATCAGAGCGCTTAAACTCAATGTACATCGCGGAATGGTAAAAGTTCTACGTGCCCTGAATACCTTGAATACCAAAGCTTCTGGAAGAAATCCATCTCCAGCTGTCGAGCTTCCAGATCTAACTTCAAAGGGGGATGCCCCAGCTTCCGGGTCTTGCACCATGGTCATATTTTTTACATCTGTATCTTGCTTGCTGGGTCATATCAGGATTGTCATAGTTGGAGTGTCTACAAATAGACCTACATGTAAGTAACGAATGCATGGAACTCGCAAGTTTCGTTGGTGAAAATTTCCTTCGTTTTCCAGATATTTGAGCCTACTTTTACCAATTGGGCTGACCGTCTTCAGCTAGGTTCCGCCAATTTCTAATTTTATGACGTTTTTTCAAAATGAAGGGAGACCTCAACGCCCGATTACATCGCATTTGTTTATTGTTGTGATTGGTTGTTAACACAGGTCAGCGGAAGGAGACATGAACAAACAAAACAAATGAACGAAAGAACGATCGGCAGGCCATCTGCGCAAGCGAGATAGACAGCCACCCTTGGGGTATTGCGCAACTGCTTTAAAGTAGAGTGTCTGCAACGCATGCTTATTGATTATATCGATATCATGAGGAGGGAACTAAGTAAGCAGTCGTCTCTCGAGAAGGAGGGGGGAAAAGGGCTTCATAAGTAAGTTTACAAAATTTCTTTCCATTTTAGTATTAAAATCATGTACATGTACAAAAATGGTATATGATTCAACCTAATGATTTGATAGTCCATGTTATGTTGTAGTAGTAAAGTATTTTACCGGTATAAAAGTTCAAAAAATGGATTCTTTGGTTTACACATACAAAGAGTTTAATTCCAAAAGGAGCTAAATCCACTTTTGATGAAAACTGAGTTATTGACATCAGAACATTGTTCACCTAAGTACCTGTCTTTCTACAAAAGTATTTACCTAAATTTTGGGAGCAATTATGAAAAAATGCACCTTCTAATATCACTTTTCCATAGACGCATGTACAAAATCTGGTAAACAAATCCTTTTTTCTCCGAAGTTACAAAAGTGGATTTAGCTCCTTTTGGAATGAAACTTTTCATACATGCAACACTAGAGGTCAATACGCATGAGCATTGACTACTATGCTTTGCTTGAGTGGGTGAGCAGGGGAAGGTGTAAGATGGTGAAATATCTGACCATACACTTCCTTCATTTGTATACTCTAGATCTATCAGTATCACTCAGTTGAGCAGTGACAGTTACAGTGCTGTTGAGTAAGTGATTTTTTAGACAATTAATCATCTGGTATGAGGAATTCTTTAATTATTAAAACTGGCATTTGTCAACATGCCCTATACGCAGACATTAACCCTTGCAGCAAGCACGAGGGGGGGAGGGGGGGAGGGGGGGGGGAGGGTTAACTACCCGATTATCGTTGGATTTTTTTATTTTTTTTAATCTAATTTTTTGATACTATCAAAATAACATAACAAATCTGTAAAACACTGAAATATAAGGACTAACTTTCAGTTAATCTGTGCCGTTCTCTTGAAGCAACTGTTCATGATGCGATTGGCAAGCACACACAAACTGCATTATTTAACCTCCCCTCACTATAATTAAACCTGTATTAAGTACTTAAGTCTCTGTAGACTGTATAGAGGCGGTCAATAGAGCCAGAAGTGTCTCAGCAGATCAAGTGGTTGATTTATTACTTTCTCTCTCTCTCTCTCTCTCTGTCCATGTCCCCCTTTTCCCCTTTCTCCCCCTCCCTCTCTCTTATTTCTCTTATCAAACATCGTGATGGACACAGAACAAACTGTTTTGAGCAGTTTACAAGATTTTGCGGAGTGCGGCATGAACATTCCCTCCAACCTGTAGCTTTCTCAGACATCAACGCAGAACAGAGCTGTTATCAAGATGATGGGATCTGGTAGCAGTCTGGGGCGAGTCCATCATGAGAGGTTTGTCAATACCATTTGTGTAGAGTTTGCGTCTATTTCAAACTTTTGTGAGCGCTTTGGCTCCGTTTTTGCCTCTCAGCAACGGTTGCTCGTTTCTCACACATGCATTTTTTTGCACAAAGCAATAGGCACCATCTGACAGTAAGAAAAATAACCTTGAAGCCTTTGATAAATTTTTATCTGTCCCATGATAAATACAATGTGGCACAGAGTTTATTTGTGTGGCATATAATGAGTTGGTGATCAGGAGTACTGCCAAAGGAGGTAGTGGATTTGATTAAGATTTCCTGGGATGTTGTAAAACAAATTTAAGATTTTGAATTTAATATTTGAGATTTCTATTGAGTTTATTACCATTATGTGCAATTCACATCTACAATGTATGTACTATATTAGATGGTGAAGTAGCAATTTTAAATTAAATACGATGACACATGTTCAATATTTCTTCATGATTGTGCTTATTGTTTGATGTATTGCAATACAAAAGTTTTGTTTTTAAATTGAACAAAATCAACTCTTGTGCTTTATATTCCACTTTGTAAACCTTGTGCCTTGTGAACAAAGACAGTCAGAAAATTTGCCTCCTCATTAAACAAATATTTCACATGCTTTTGGACACAGCCTTGAGTTGTTTCTGTATCATATTCATAGGATTATGTGACTGTATGTATTGCATTATACCTTTTCAGACTGGCCCCATACATTATTCTCCTAGTGGTCACCAAGTGTCTTCAGGCTCTAGGCATCTTCATCTCATATGATGTCCTTAAACTGGTCCACCTTGTCATATTTGTATTCATTATTAAATCGGGGTAAGTTGAGGTTTGCTTTTCACAACTGACATATTTTAAGAAAATGTTAGCTGTGCCATGCTGAATTATGGGGCGACAAGTGTTACCCTAGTTTTTCGGTATAAAATCACCTCGTTAGGCTCGTTTTGTTACAAAATTTGTACCAAATTCATTTTGTTACAAAATAATTTGTACAATTTATTTTGTTACAAAATTAACTAAAAACAATTATTTTGTAACAAAATGAATTTGGTATAAGTCATTTTGTAACAAAATGAATTCGGTACAAATAATTTTGTAACAAAATGAATTCGTACAAATTTTGTAACAAAATGAATTCGGTACAAATAATTTTGTAACAAAATGAATTCAGTACAAATTTTGTAACAAAATGAGGTGATTTTGTACCGAAAAAATAGGGTAACACTTGGCGCCCCATACTGAATTATGTTATACAAACATTTTCATGTGCAATTTTCATTTATTTGTAATTTTCATTCATTATATGATTGTGAGTTTTATTTAAATTGGATAGATTTGCGGATGCAGTCATTTGATAATGTTAACGATCCATGAATACACCTGTGTCTGTATCTTTGCAGATCTGCAGCTGTTCTCTTTGTGTTGCAGAGACCTCTATCTACCGGTAGAAGACTTACCAAGCATCAGTGGATTAGAGTTTTAAGACATGCGGTAGTTCAGACTCTCATATCTGTCCTATGGATCTTTGGGTTAACACTCTGTGGCCCACTCAGGTAGAGTTGTGTGTTCCTTCTCATTTACATTTGCTCAGTCCCATTTAGATGTGAATGTTTGTGTTGTTGCTAGTTCATACTATGAAGGCCATATGATTGTATTATATAGAAAAATAAAAACAAAAACACTTCTCTGGCTGTTAGACAAAGCAGAAATCATGACCATACATATACATGTATGTGTAGGTAGCAAAACCTTATCCCTGCAATATTTCTGTACTGTTAAAATGAAATTGAAAATGAATTAATATGATTTAAAATGTAACTGACTTGTCAAATACATTTACTTGTGTATTTGCTAGTAGATGTTAGGAAGGGTTCAGGTCAGATGCTAATCCAATCGTGAAATTGAGTCTCTTTCTAATGAAATATGTTAGAGTATCATTATGAAAGAAGATATACATTCCTCATATTTTGTCCTGTTTCCTCCCATATTCTTAAATACCAATTTCTTGATTTAAAAATTACTTTATTTAGACTCAAAATGCAAATGGTACATGTTCATCCTTCCAGTTTTTATTATTCATTCATGAATATGTTATCATTTCAATCTCTTTCAACATGCAGGTCAATCTTATTATTTGAGCACACTGACGTAGTCATCAGTGGTTTTGTGGCTGCATTGTTTACGAGTCGAGGAGGTGGTCCAAGCAGGGTAAGGGGCGTACTCGAGAGAGAGAGACAGAGTAATTGGTTGATTGATTGATTGAACAATGTATATATTTCTTGGGATGCTGTGAATGTCAGAACAATTCTTCCTGTGTTGAGAAATAACATGTTAATTCTTGTACCAAGCCTCAAATTTGAGTTAACATTGATACTTACACCTGATAAATAAAATCAACTTTTTGGAAAGAAAAAGAAAAGACAAAGCCAGAAGAAGAAAATATTTCATTACCTTTCCAATAACCCTCTAAAAACTAACTAAACTGATGGGGAATACATGTATTGTACATGTACATGTTTTGGAAATATCAAATTGTATCCAATGTGTAAAATTATGCAAAATTGTAAATGATGACTGCTTAATTAGCATGCAAACAACACTGTTTGTGATAATGAAATTTAACTAATATGAAATACATAATTTTCATATCTAACCTATGATTTTACTTTTCTCTTTGCCAAACAGACGAGAGGTGGGTTCATGTTTCTTCTTGCCATTTTGTCTCTATTACTTTTTGATGTGGATCTTCAACAAAAGCAGCTTGAACATCGTATCCTTTGAGACTGTTGATCTTCAGATCATTTATTTATAATACTAATAATTTCATTTTATTATGCGCCAATGATCTTTTTCTTGGTGCTTCTCATGTGATTTTTATAATGTATTTGGACTATTTGTTGCACTTGTAATCTATTCAGCTATTTTATGGTCCTAACATGCAAACATGAAATATGAAACTCCAAGGTGATTAATCCAATAGCCAGCCCCCAATCATCAAAAAATCAAACCAATCATAACATCCAAATGAACCATATACTCCTCACTCGACTTGTTACCACCCCCTGTGTAATGCAGTTTTATTACAGGTCCTTTCCTTAACCAGAGCATCTGCCAGCTGAGGGCCCACATAAAAGTGCAGTGACCCACATCTTTTACCAGGCCATTTCTTGGTTAGGGGTCTCCGACCATAAGGTGAGGTTAAAGGAGGAGAGATTGTAAACAGGAGATATTCAAGGAGGGGGATATATGGAGGGTAGATTAAGTTGACAAGATTGTAAGGAGGGGAGAATAGAAGGACTGAGATGCAGGGGGTTATAGGGAGGTGTGAATATTTATAAGCGGGCAAGAAAAGAGAGGGAAATATGGTGTAACCTCGTCATTAAGAACACTATATCTTGTTTGTTTGTTTGTTTGTTTGTTTTATTTATTTAACCACGGTTAAAACACCTGCTATCAGCCACAAGGCTGTTTTTCAGCAAGTCCGTTAAAAATAGATACAATAAAGTATACATAAACAAAACAAAAATAATTCATAATACAAATTAAAATAACAACAATATAATTAAAAATAACAAAAATACAAATTAAAATAACAAGAATACAAATGTGTAAATAACTCTTAATAACAATCACACTTAATATTATAAATATCAGAAATTATGAGGGAAAAATATATTTAGTCAAATCACAAGCTCCTTATCATAAGACTAAACATCAGAGGCAGATTGAGTGAAAGAGTGAGAGAGCGAGGGAGAGAGAGAGAGAAAGAGAGAGAGAGAGAGGGAGAGAGACAGAGACAAAGATAGACAACAACAATTAGAACGTAGGGGGAAAAATACCATCGATCGCCTTTACAAAGTTTGTAACAAACTTGTTATGACAGATTGACTTTGCTGGTCACCTTTTTGTTTGTTTATTTCTTAGCCCTGATAATAGCAGGTATCAATATAACAAATTAATATTTCCAGTAAATTAAGCTGAATTGTAACGTGTGTGTGTGAATTTCTCTCTCAAGTCACAAAATGAGCAGTGTAAAGCCATTACCGAGCAGGATACAAAATTTATAGTACAAACCCAAGCCTTTTCTGTGTTCTCCCGTGATGAGCAGTGTGTCCGTTTGACCAACATTATATTTCAATTCAAACCGACGATTGTAAATACCTCCATGTTCGTTGATACAGGGTGGTGTCATCTTACTAGTCGCCCTGCTGTTTGTGAAAGTGGCATTCAGGAATGTATCCAGGAAGCTGTCGGTGGACGTGGGTGGTTCCAAACGTCTTCATGCTCTATCAACGATTGTCTCAGCACTCATGCTTCTACCATGGACTCTGATACATTTATTTGTTCATCAGGTAATCATTGTCTCTGTATTTATAATAAGCCTCCGCTACAAAGTAGCTGGAGGCATTATGTTTTCTGGTTGTCCGTCCGTCCGTCCGTCCGTCCGTCCGTCTGTCCATACGTCCCGTTCTCGTGATCGCGTTCTCGTGATCGCGTTATCTCAAGAATCGATTGATGGATTACCGCCAAACTTGGGTCATGTATGTATCTTGCAGAGCTCATGGACTGATTAGATTTCGGGGTCATGAGGTCAAAGGTCACAGGGCTCATTATGTATGCAAAAATAGCTCGGGATCGCGTTATCTCAAGAACCAATTGATGGATTACCGCCAAACTTGGGTCATGTATGTATCTTGCAGAGCTCATGGACTGATTAGATTTTGGGGTCACGAGGTTAAAGGTCAAAGGTCACAGGGCTCATTATGTATGCAAAAACAGCTGGTGATCACACTATCTTTAGAACCAGTGGACGGATTACCATCAAACTCAAGACATTTATGTATCTTGTAGAGCCCATGAACTGATTAGATTTTAGGGTCATGAGGTCAAAGGTCAAAAGTCGTGGGTCTTATTATGTATTAAAAAATAGCTTGTGAACGCATCATCATTGGAACCAACAGATGGATTACAATCAAACTTGACTTTTAAAAAGTGCTTCCGTTTTGGTTTGTAAAATTGCTCTATGGCAGAGGCATCATTTTCGACTGCGCTCAGTCGAAGTGCCATCTTGTTTTATTCCTGCTTCCTTTTTAAAGTAATATTTTGTTAATGCTAAATATATTACTCATTGCGGATGTAGTATCATAAATAATATCGCCAGTGATATTCGTTTGTCTTGCAATGTATGGTCAATAAGGGATCTAACAGTTGCAGCGGCGCACAAAAAATCGTGATCTTTTAGATCCCTTATTGACCATACATTGGGAGACAAACGAATATCACTAGCGATATTATTTTCGATAATATTTTGTTGTTGAGAGTGGTAAAGTGTTGTTATTTTGTAATGTTATATATATGCTTTCTTCATCCTATTCCCTCTTCTGTTATCCCTCTCTTACACTTATTTGCTGGCCCCCCCCCTTCCCCACTCTTTCTCTCTCCTCTCTTTTTCTCTCTCTTTCTCTCTCCCTCTTTTTTCCTCTCTCTCTCTCTCTCTCTCTCTCTCTCTCTTTCTCTTTCTTTCTCTTTCTCTTTCTCTTTCTCTTTCTCTTTCTCTTTCTCTTTCTCTTTCTCTTTTTCTTTCTCTTTCCCTTTCTCTTTATCTTTATCTTTCTCTTTCTCTTTCTCTTTCTCTTTCTCTTTCTCTTTCTCTTTCTATGCCCCTCTATCTAGGCTACTGCCTCTTATTTTTTTGTTGAATTATCTAATGGATATCTTACCTTGCCGTGAAGTGGTGCTCGAAGAAACACATTTATTAACATAATGGCATCAGAGAGATAAGCTCAGGGCTCTCGATATGTCCACTATATTAGAGATTATAATGTTCTTAAAGATACTATGTCCCTTTTGCAGCCAACATCAGATTCTGTAGAACTTTGCAGGAATTATGAATATGTCATGTATGTCCTATCTGTGAAAATTAAACGTTAGCAGTGTCCTAATATTCAAATTATGCAAGGAAACCCGTTTACTTGCTAGACTTCACTGTCAGACACTATTGAGTGACTGACTGGCTTTTTCATCTTTGGTAATAACATACATAAAATGAGCTGTAAAGGGTACATGAGCATTTGTCTACATCAATAACCCACTTCTTGTAATGGCCAAAATTAAACTGATTGAATCTTTGCGCAGCATAAAACGTACGACCATTCGGTACAATGGTCTGAAAAATCAGACTATTACTTACTGGCTCTATAGCTCCTAAGTCGATTCGACAACTAATAGTCGTTATTTTCCCACTTAAAGACATTTTCAAGCCTCCCTTTTTTAGGGAAGTTCTAAATTAGTATTGTCTTTCAAATGCCATTGGAATTTAACCTTTTCATTTTTTTGGCCTGCAAATGGGACATAGTACCTTTAAGTACTTGTAGAGAGTAAGTGACTCTTCAATTCATCTCCCTAAGCAAATCCATGTGCAGTCTTGTCCAGAGACGCCATTATGGTTATGAAGTACACATGTGGGAATACATTTGGTAATAGAGGAGTCTTAATTTCTCTTTGCTGCCTCAAATTAGCATTATTGTGAGCTTCCCTAAGGGGACTGAAATTACTTTTCTGTTATTTGGATGGTACAGATTTTAGTCAACATTAAAATAAGGACTTTTTTATGAAATAGGATGGCTGTATTATTAATCGGTTCTATGACATATCCAAAGGTATTTACTGTAGTATAATGTGCATCATTGTAACGACTTGAAATAAGACTACACTTCACCAGATACGAGACTGGGCTGTGTGGTATTAAAATGGTTGAACCTAGGTCACGTCTCACCGCCTAGTGACTAACAGTAATTGTAAAATAGCCTAACCACTACAATATTTACCTCTGACATTTTCAATGTCTATGGTTTAGACATTTCTGTAAAAGGAGTATGAATGATATACATCAAATCTATCATTAGGCAGATTCCTTTTGGATGTTTCAGAAAACCAATTGCACAATGATGTAACCATGCTGTGAACTTGTTAAACCAGCTGTTTTGTATTAATATTGAATTGCAGAATGGGCCGGAATCATGGAGATCGTTGATCCTCCCCTTTGCAGCTCTCATCTTAGTCCTCTGCATCTTAGACTACTATGTAGAATCAGTCTCCATTAACCACCTGGAGGTTTTCAGGACAGCTCGATTCAGTGGATACTCCCTATTCCTGAGTGGACTGGTCCTTAGCTACATCTGGGGCTCTTCCTACACCACGGGAGGTTCCATTCTTGGAAGGGTGGGCGAGTTCAGGATGGAGGACCACGCCCTGACGGGAGGGGTTATCTTTAGTGCAATATTGTTTATATTTGGTAAGTCAAGCACGGGATGTTTCACTCCACATGACATCAGCAACTTATAAAACGCATGTATTGAGGATTTTTTTTCTACCATATACATGTGTAATTTGTGTGTATACACCCCTGATTTCTATCAGTTAAGAATTACATCCTCATTTCCCACTCCATCAAAGACTAAGATCTACTTTAAGTTGGACTTAACTATGGCAGGCCATTCATGACACTGCTTGTTATCAATATTGGTCTCTCAATTATGATCTTTAGATTTTAAAAAATTCCTTCAATAATGAATTATCAAAAAAGGTAAATTCTGTAGATTTGTGACCACGATTTGTACGTCAATTGAGAGATCAATGCCAGTAAATAATGAGAGCAAACTGTGGCATGAATGACTTGCCATAGTTAAGTCCAACTTAAAGTCGATCTTAGTCTTTGTGAAACACTCCTCACATATACTCACGTAAGTCAAGAACATGTTTTGAGAGTGGATATTCATGTGCCATATGTTTTTTGCCCCAAGTGATTGTGTTATACTTGAAGTATCTGAATGAAAGTATTCTCTTCTCTTTTATATTTATATTGTTATTTGCATGGTTTCAGCATTGAATAAACTTTAAAATCTTTCTAAATAGCAGGCCAACAAGCGAATGAAAATATAGATAACTGCTCTAGGATACGGCTGTTGTCTTTAATTGAGATTTAATTCTGTATTTTGTGCCATGCATTTTGACATCTATACTTCAAAATCTCACTTTAATGAAAATGTCAATTATCACCTGTATGTCTACATATTTGTTAAAACAAACTAGGCTAACGGTCCAAAGCTATAGTTTATGGCTCATGCAGAGTCTAACCTTCTGATGACCTGGGCCCCATTTCACAAAACTTGTCATCAGTGACAAATGACAGTCTTTGACCTGTTCTCATTCACTTCGTTGGAGCGGTCAAACTAAGACCCGTTCCTCAGGAGCGGTTCTTAGGTGAGTGAGAACGGTCAAAGTGGTCCAGGAAGTGGACTTTTGGACCGCTCCAGAAGACCACCTCAGGAGGTGGTCTTGAGGAACGGGTCTTATTAAGAGCGGTTTGGAGCGTGCGAGTGTGAACGGAAGCGTACTTTGAACGGAAGTGTTCTAGTGACGTTGCGTGCGAAACATGTAGTACGGTACATACGCTTAGTATTCCGCGTGTGAAAAAATTTACCCGCTGACCTGAGCTGCCATAGCAACAAGACCACTTTGACTCGTGGAGCGGTTTGAGCCATAAAAAACTGCTCGGAGTGTGAACCCTCGCAAACCGTTCCTCAAGACCCGTTCCTCTGGAGCGGTCTAACTAAGACCACTTTCAAAGTGAGTGAGAACGGGGTCTATGTTATACGCTAGTGAAATCCTTGCTTCTGATTGGTTATCAGCAGATTTGTCACTGATTTTTGTCATTTGTCATTGAAAAAAGGCTTTGTGAAATGGGTCCCTGATTTCCCATTTCCCTCATCTCAATACATGAACGGCCCTTCTCTCGGCATTCGGCTATGTGCTGATTTTAAAACTCATTTCACTTTTCATTTTCCACCAGCTACCAGGGTTCTTGGGTGCCCCCTCCCCAAGCCAGGGTCCAAGGGGAGTCTGGTAGGGTACACCGCCGGGGGTCTGCCCCTCTACAACTTCACTGGCGACACCCTGCAGAGGACATCCCAGTCCCTCTTCACAATCTCCAAGGGCTTCTTGAGGCAGATCCTGGAATCCTATGACTCCAGGCAGATCTTCTACTACCTCTGCATTAACTTGGTGAGTAACTTGGAGGATAGCTTTGACTTAACTTCTTTAT
Organism: Mesocentrotus franciscanus; assembly: GCA_037976565.1. Lineage (NCBI taxonomy): Eukaryota > Metazoa > Echinodermata > Echinoidea > Camarodonta > Strongylocentrotidae > Mesocentrotus > Mesocentrotus franciscanus. Next base: position 29,494,155 of record CP137675.1, read on the forward strand.
GTGGACCAACAGGCATGATGTTAACAGAGAGCTCCATAGAGTAAAAAAAAATATTATAAAAAATTGTAAATTCCTCTGACTTTTTCTGATGTAAATAACTTTGCATCATGAAATTTCAGGTGATTATGTTTGTGGAGCTTTTCAACAGCCTAGGCCTGATCTTTGATGGGTTTCCCAATAGAGTGCTTTTAAAAGAGCTCCATTTTCTAAAGGATTATTGTACTATCTCTTCTAAACCTTGGATGTAAATAACTTTGTATCTTTGTATTCTAGGTGTTTACGTTTGTTGAACTGTTCTACGGTATGTGGACTAACAGCTTAGGTCTGATCTCCGATGGATTCCACATGTTGTTTGATTGCACTGCTCTAGTCCTGGGTCTCTGCGCTGCAGTCATGTCACACTGGAAAGCTACCAGGACGTACTCATATGGGTGAGTTTATAAAGGAATCTAAACATTTATACTTGTAGCTACCACATTAAGGCTTGTTCACATATGCTGCTGTAAATGTGGATACTTTTGGAGGTGGGAGGGGGGTTTTAAGCATACTGCTTTTCACAATTTATAATCTTAAAACACACAGATATGTGGGGGAAGCATACTGCACTTCACAATTTTATTTTTAAAACACACAGATGAGTGTGTGTGGGAAATTAGCTGTGTAAAGGGGAGGGGGGTAAACATCATGCGCTTCACATTTTTAGATCTTAAAACACAGATATGTTAGTGTGCGTAGGACTTTACTGTGCGCAGTTACAATGTACAAACACACACACACACACACACAAATGCTGCCGTAAACAGAGCATACATGAACAGATTTTTGCTAGTCTCTCCATTCCACAGCGTGATCAGGAAACACCTACATGTGGGGAAAATTGCATTTATGGCAAAGATAATGGATAATGGAGTAGTATAATGTATTACAGTCCATAGTAAGATGAATATTACTGTATTTGTTAGTAAGCCAGTCATAAAATTGCCCAGTCAGCTTCATTTCAATATTGAGTCCATTTCCTAATTTGCAGCTTATTGGCCCATTTCTCTATCTGACAAACTTTTAGACATCAAATCAAAGTTTGGGGAATTTAAACTCTGTATGTCCTTGCAATTGTTAAAGTGATGTTTATGTACTTGTACATGTCAGAATGACCTGCAATACTGATATCTTTCTTTTCAAATTGTATTTTATCATTTGTTGTTGTTGACATTCTGCATTCTGTTATCTTCTTTTAAAAGGTATGGCAGGGTGGAGGTGTTATCTGGTTTTATCAACGGACTCTTCTTGGTTGTGATTGGCTGCTTTGTATTCACAGCTGCCATTGGTCGTCTCTTGGATCCGCCAGATATCAACACAGATAAACTCATGGTAAGAGAATCCTGTTAATTTTCTCCCCTTTTGTATTTTCTAATCCAGGTAGAATTCTGCAGTGTTATACCCTAGTCACACCCAACAAGTCTCCAGATGGACAACAGACCTATTAACTTGTTGCCAACTGGAACCAGGTGGCTCCTGTATTATGTCTATGGAAATGAGAGAATTCAGTAGTCAACGGCTTAAAAATTTCTTAACCCCCAAATATAATTTTTTTACAGCTACCACATGGTTTAAAAAAACAATCAACTCCAGGAAACTCTAGGTTAACAGTTAAGGAGTACAAAGAAAGTAGAGATTGATGCAAAAACCTGACGCATGGAACCAAATTCTAACATGGGTTTTTACTTATGTAGAAAAGGGAGCAGTACGTTGTGAGGAATCAGAGGGTCAAATAATACTGATCTCACATTGTTTGCAGGTTCACAGTGAGCAAATATCTATTTCGCAGTGTATGATGTAGTAAGTCTCTCATTATTTTATTTTTCGTCTGAATTACATTTTCCAGACTGTTTCAGTAATAGGCCTCATCGTCAATCTCATCGGCATCATGGCATTCAGCCACGCCCATACTCACAGCCATGGGGGAGGGTCCAGTCATGGCCACTCCCATGGAAGTACAAGCTCCTCTTCCTCAGCAAGTCACGCCCACTCCCCTAGTGGAGGCCAATCAAGTCATGGGCACTCACATCATCACGGAGCATCAGATCACCATGAGGGGCACGAGAAGAAACCTGCTTGTCAGGCCAAGAACACAAACATGCAAGGTTTGTAATCAAGCAGTGACCTTTGACATCCTTTGTACACTGCAATTTATAGCTAGTCATTGAAATGCGTTTTAGTCCTAATTTGAATAGATTTGTATGAGCAATTGATACAGCTGAATGGAATAGGAGGTATAGTTCCTCAACGATTCCTTTTTACTCAATGGATCGAACTGCCTTATTGTATATAATGTACCATTGGTCATAAAAATTTTCATGTCACCATGAAAATGGAATTATCGAATACTTAGTTTCAAATATATCTGATCTTTGTTTGTTTGTTTATGTTCTTTAGTTGTTTTTTGTGATTTTGTTTCTACTTGTGTATTTTAAGTTTTCAGATTAAGTGAAAGCAGTCCAAGACAACTTAGTAGATCTGTAAGATCTCTTCATTATGTGTGTTTTCTTTGTGTTTGTTCATCCTCTCCAGGTGTATATCTACATGTGCTGGCGGACACAATGGGTAGTGTGGGCGTCATCATCTCGGCGTTCCTGGTTGAGAACTTTGGTCTCCTCATCGCAGACCCCATCTGCTCTATCTTCATCTCGGTCATGATTCTCATCAGCGTGGCCCCGTTGCTAGGGGATACGGCAGCCATCTTGCTTCAGAGGATACCACCCGAGCTGGAGCCTGGCTTGAATGAAGCACTGTTCAAAGTAAGAAGAAATCAACTTCTGTTTCTATGTACAGACCCCTGCTTCATATTATTTGATGGATCGCTTTTACTTTTTATATTTCCTACTTTGGGTATTTGTCGCCATGACTCTTCTTTTTCTTAATTTTCTTCTATTTCTCATGAGATCTCATGATATTAAATATAATTCATGAAAAACAATCAAGAAACAACATGCAGATATGCAAAGTTAGTTGTTGTACTTTACTTTCCTTGTGCAGGTCCAGTCCATAAAGGGCGTGCTTTCATTCCGCAAACCCCATTTCTGGAGGCATTCAGGGGACATGGCTGCAGGAACCCTCCACATACAGCTTGAACAAGAAGCCAATGAACAAAAGATCATCCAACAGGTGGGTTTGATATTATTATTGTTGTAGTCGCAGGTTTTGTGTTTCCAGCTGTGCTTGTCTGAAACCATTACATGTACTTGCTTGCTGTAAAAGTGAGGCAATTATTTCTCTCTCTCTCTCTCTCTCTCTATTTCATTCTTTGACAATTGTTTCTTGTTATACAGATATGTAAACAACAACAAAAGGGAAAAAAAGAAAAATAAATATTTTTAAAAAGCAAATAACTGTCAATGAAATCAATGTCTGTAGAGGTCTTAGATGCTTAGTTTACTGTCAGTTTGAATCCTTGTATGATACTAGTTTTAACAGCACAATGTGATATGTCTGTTATATTATTATTGCCCTGTCCTTTATTAACTCTGTAAGAGAATACGTTGAGTAGTATTACATCTCAGTTCAGTTCAAGTTGACTAAATTTAATCATGGATATCTGTCGTTGCATCTCTCCTTTAGGTAACCGCCCTCTTCAAGGAACAAGGTCTAAAAAACTTAACTGTACAGGTAGAGAAGGAGGCATTCTTCCAGCACATGTCCGGACTGAGCGCCAACTTTGACCAAGTTCTCAAGATGACCAACCAGATGAAGCAGATCGGCGGCTTGGACTCCCAGCTCTATGATATCAAGGCCGTCTAAATTGTGACAGGGTGCTCAAGATCGTCAACAGGATGCAGCAGGTCAACTTGCTATAAGGTCTGTAACGTGAAGGCTGTCTGTACTGTACCCAGGTGCTCAAGTCTTTTCGATCAGATGGAGCAGATTGGCCACTTAGACTCCCAGCTCTATGGTATCAAGGCTGTCCAAAATGTGGCAGGGTGTATAAGATCGCCATCAGGATGTAGGAGATTTGCCACATAGAGTCACAGCTCTTTGACCAGGTTCTCAAGATGATCAACCAACCAGATGAAGCAGACTGGCTACTTGGACTCCCAGCTCTATGATATCAATGCTGTTTAAACTGTCTCTGGTTTACAAGATTGCCAATCTGATGCAACAATTTGGCCACTGGTCTCCCAGTTGTATGTCACCAAGGATGTCCAGAGCTAACCAAGTGCTTAAGAAGACTGACCAGATAGCAGATAAGCCAGGTATGATATTGAGGAATCTTAACTCTGATGCAAGAGTCCGTCCAGTTGGACTCCCATATTTGTCAGATCAAGGTCTTTCAAGCTCTCAGTATTACCAGATACATTAGATCAGCCATTTGGACCCCTAACTATCAGACTTATGATATCAAAGCTACTTAAAGTTAAACTTGGGCTATTAGGCTTCCATCTGCATGCACTTTATGTTCAGCTGATCTCCAGGTTGTTCGAAGCTGAAGGTTTATGAATATCTAGGTCAAATGTCTCCTAGCTGCATATTAAGAAGACTGTTTAAAATATTGGCCTTTTGATGTTTGCCATCAAGTATCTTCTGTCCCATTGGAAATTGTATGTATGTGACAAAAATTCGATTTGAATACACCAGCCTATCTTTTGTGTAATTGTAGTGGTTTTTTTTTTTTTACCTGACTGCTAAGAAAGCATAAATGCTTGTTAGTAAGCAACCAGAGGATCGACGGCTATAGGTCCTCTCCGAGGGACCTGGTAATGAGGATTAATGCTTTACCAAAGGGCACTAGCGCATTGACTTGGTTTTGAACCCGGGTCGCTGTATTACAAGACCACTGGTCTACCAACTGAGCTATCGTGCCTCCTGTGATTGAGTAGCTACATTAAGACATGTTATTCAAATTCTATTTTTGTTAATTTTTCTCAAACGCAAGTCTGAAAGCAAAAAGGTCTAAGAGGCACTAATAATACCAAACCTTACAGGTGCTTGGATTATTATGACAGTAAAACAACATCTTTGATGTTTACGGTTGATTTTTGAATACTGAGATTGTTATTTTCTTTAGTAAGCCGTTAATGTTTCATAAGGAAATACAAGTAATGTCAAATTATGCAAATTATAGTATTTATAAGGCACTCACAATGTTGTAAGCCTACACCCCTCCCTTCTCAAATACTGAAACATGTGTATCAAATAAGGGATTATATTAATTCTTTCCAGCCACAACGACTTGCCATGCACATGTTCATTTAGTTTTGCTGAGGTTGAAGAGGTAGTGCATCTGTTATTCCAAAGATACTAGTAAACAATAACAGATGGTTATCCTATGTTGTCTTAACATAGCACGTTGTCTAAATTTGTATATTCTGGAATGAGGTGCTTATTCATGCACACCATTTCTGTCGTATTTGCACAACTTGTACATGTACTTTTCTTTTCATTGTATTTCATGTAACAGGTAATATGGAACAAATAGTCTTTTGTGTCTTTAATCAAAAGACGGTACTCATCTTATTGAATTGTTCAGGTTTGGTGTAATATGCTTGCATGCCATTCCATATTGAGATTTCTTTCAAAGCATTTAGCAAAATTTTTGCAGGAATTGTTTACAGAATCAGCATTTCCAAGACGTCGAAATTTGCTCTTTTCAAAGTTATTGGCACGATGAATAGTTTTTGTTGTGCTAGGTGTTCAAATTATTTATTACATTTTAAAGGAGTTCTAAGGGGTAATTACAAGGGCTTTTATGTAATGAACTGCTTGCCTAAACTCAAGCTAGAACTGTTCAAATTGCTTAGATTTCTTGTTGGCACCAGTGACCTTCTTGTGATTTTGCACACATGGTAACAATAGCATTTCAGATTTTCATCTACAAAGAAAACTATCGCAATGTAGCAGTGCAGGAGCAGCTCCCCAAAAAACAAGGACTGTATTTGTATAGGAGTTTGTGAGATGGATGTGTTTGAAAGTCTGTTTTTAGTCTAATCATGTAGGCATATTTGTCTTAAGATGACACAAGGAAATTTGCTAAATTTCTATTTTGGAGGGTCCAGATAGCATTTAATGGAGTATGCACACAGAAGCACCCTTACCCCACCCCCCCACCTCACTGTATCATTACTCAGTCACAACTCCAAGCCAACTCCACACTGATTCCCAAACTGACCAATTCTCAGTCATTCTGGGTAATTTGTTATTTGTTTTGTCAGTCTGGTGTTGCTCTTGTCGATGTGACTGTGGTTTTAAATGGCAATCAAGTTTACATTGTAACTAAAATCTCATTTTGATTTTAATATTCAATAATAATGAATTAAATCAATTGTGTAATTGATTTGTCTAGGATGGTAGTGGGTACTCATAATTAACTTCTAGATGGTATTTCTTCTTGCTTGTACTGTATGTCTAAATGAAGCCTATTCAACAAGTGAGGATAAATCACTTTGTAAATAGAAATGGATTGGTATATCTCATATATTGTATCAAGAAAAATATTGTATAGAATGAATAAATTATTTTCAAATGTTATATCTCTGATGTGTGCTCATATGCTTATTATCAAATAATCAATAATTTTTTTTATTTTAATTGTAAATTTTTTTTGAGTGTTTAACACTTCCTAGACAACCCGACCCAAAGACAGCCCGACCCTGGACAACTTGACAAGGTCGAGTTGTCCAGGGTGGGGTGCTTCACCTGACAGCTCGACCCACTTTTGGAAAGACTTCAATTTTGCGACAGCCACCTAACCCTAACCCTAACACTAACCCTAACCCTAACCCTAACCCTATTTTATCATGTTTTATATATCATATTATTATTAGATATATCATTCTAAGCTGTACCCATATTTTTTTTGAGGGGAAAAAAGTGGGTCGAGCTGTCCGCCAAAGCACCCCACCCTGGACAACTCGACCTGGTTGAGTTGTCCAGGGTATTAGGTCTGGTTTTCCAGGGTCGGACTGTCTAGACCCCCTTCAAAAAGATGACACATGTCTGCCAAAGATTACTTTCAACAAATTTTATCAAAATCTAATTACACTTTAATTCACATGACCCTTCTGGTACACACTTAAACAAAATGGAACAAGGTGCGAATTTGCAAGGGAAAAAGAATTTATTGTTTTTATTCACTCGTAAATTGATTTAGAGTTAGCAAATTATACTTGAAGATGGAACACCATTAATGATATACATAGGTCAGGGATCAGAAGGGACGTACAGAGAGAGAGTTAGTGAGAAAGAGAGGGGGAGAGAGAGAGTTAGTGATAGAGAGAGGAGGGGATTAGGGAGAGAGTGAGTGAGACGAGAAGAAAGAAGGAGAGAAGATATTTTGAAATTGAGTACTAATTAAGATTATGTTTTACAGGGGCATTCTAAAATGATATTATGAACATTATGTATGTACGATTCTATAACTTTGGTGGAAATTTGAGTTGGTATTACAGGCATTGCCCCCGAAAAAAACAGTCTTCAAAAAACGAATCCCCAATACGAATACGTTTAGACTTCATATTAACCCATAGGCATAGCAGTTTAGAGTTTTCTTATTTTCTAGATTAATCAATTTGCCCTCCTCCAGCAACTAATATTATGTTCCAACCCTTCATAGTTTGTAATGGAAGATGACGAATTTATTGTTTTTATGCACTAGGAAAATTATATAGAGTTAACAAATTATACTTGATGATGAAACGGTCCGGGATCAGGAGGGAGGTGCAAATCGAGAGAGAGAGAGAGAGAGAAAGAGAACGAAATAAGGAGTCAGAGAGAAACATATAGAAAAGAAAGACAGTGGGGTGGGGCGGGCTAAGTAGTCTACAAATAGACTACAGAGAGAGAGAGAGAGAGGGGGTGAGTGAGTGAGAAAAGAAGAAAGAAGTGGAAAGCGAGTTAGAGAAATGAGAGAGAGAGAGGGGGGATTTATGTAGAAGTAAGCTTTGAGATCTCTTACTAATTTAAATTAAGCCTATGTTTTATAGGGACCTTTTAAAATGATATAATAAACAGTATGTATGTACGATTCTATATCCATTCAACTAAAATGTGCAATTTTTGGTTTAACTTTGATGGAAATTTGAGTTGGTATTACAGCCATTGCCTATGTAAAAATGTGTAATTTTATTTTCAGATGATTATAGCCTTGTTGTAAAGGAAATATATTTGCTAGCTCTATCCCCCCCCCCCTTGTTTTGTATGAACATGGTTAAAGAATATGGACCAAATATAGAATGTTTTGACAGAAATAAAGGGCCATTATACCAAAGCCGAATATATGCGTAAAGGATCTTCAGCACAATACTTGTATTTCATTATCTTAACAAGTAATTAAGAAATACAATTAATATGCCAAATATATAAAACCTACTGGATGTCTTAGTTGACTTAAATTCTGTTTTTGATGCTCCTTTAAGTATAATTATACAATTATATAGACCATTGTGACGTTTATTCGATATTCGATTTCTTGTTAGTATAACATGTCATCAATGACATCGGGTTCCAGATTAAGTTCAGCCTGGTTTTCATCAGCTTGGACTTGGACTTCCTACTCCTGCACGGGTATTGGGATAAGCTCCTCCTCTTCGACCGGTAGTATGTCAATAGGTTGAGGAATCGATTGACAAGCCATGTTGTACTCGGTTGAAAGAATGACATCTATGATATGAAAATATGGTAGGCTAATGATTTATAGAGGAAAGCGTATAATGGCAATGTATACATTTCAAATATATTAATTTACAACGAAAGTCACCAATCAACTTACTTTCACAAGACCTGCACGACACAACATTACACTACAGGTAGTAACCAAAGGTGAAGTTCATTTCGTAGTTTTAAATTTGCAGTTAATATAATGTAGGCCTATATAGTTAAAAACCATGAAACGCACACGTGAAAATGTGATGGTTACTCGAAGTTCTAACTACAATCGAAATTATGGTTAACGGCGGTTCCTACTCGAAGTTACGTTCCGTGCATACAAAATAACTTCGAGGGTGAATACTATCGACTGTAGTTTAAACGATCGAGCTGTCGTTGTATCGGTGCCATGCGAACCCGCGTAGTTTTTCGTGATTTAGATAGATAGACGTATAGATTCAAGTTTAAAGCTATGACGATACCATACTAGCCTCTTGTCGATGGCCCTGGCGCTGTTGCGAGCGAAGCGAGCCAGAATTAGAAATTCTGGCTCGCTTGTCGATGGCCCTGGCGCTGTTGCGAGCGAAGCGAGCCAGAATTAGAAATTCTGGCTCGCTTCGCTCGCAACAGCGCCAGGGCCATCGACAAGAGGCTAATACCATACACACATAGGTGACATTGGATATTATTAAACGATCAGTGCCATCATAAATTCTCTGACGAGATACTTTTAAAAGCTGACGATTTACCTGGCGCGTAGTAGTCGTAAACCGTGATGAGACCGGGCTTGGGATCTTTGACGTGATGGGTATGTATAACCTCCAGGTCAAAGCATAACGGTTCAGCGGTAAACTGAAATACAATGAAAGAAAAGATGAAGATATGACAGTAAACGTGTCATTATAGAAGAAAAAGTTTTGGTAATGTTGTGGTCTCTTGTGGATACATCACCGGACTGTAGATGTACAGCACAGAACTAATGTACTGTGGGAAGACATTAATCTACATGAAAGATGCGCAAGACTCGAAAGAATAAATTTAATGAAGCGGCGGGGCGTCATCCGTATGCGTTCCCGAACAATCGGAAAAATCGCGGGGGCATAATGGCCCCCGGCCTTATTAGGGTTAAGCTATGGTCACAACCCCTAAAAGTAACCTGCTCGGTGGCTGGGCGGCGAGTTTTTAGCCAATTTTGCCCGGGCACCGCTTGTTTTTAGGGCATCGATCGGGACAACTTTTTCTAGGACAACGATAACCCTTGAATAAACATTGAATTGAATTGAATTTATTCACCACTTTCATGAAAAACATATAAAGGCAAAGAATACAAAAAAATATTTCTTGCAAACATAGATAAGCCAATACAATGAAAAATACACTAAAGGACGTTACGAAGTGGTTGGATCATAACAAAAGTTACAGAAACTTATAGGTAGATGATCCTAAAAATTTACACCAACAAAAAGGGACAAAGAAAATACAGTAATACAATGGTAATTACACACAGGGGCGGATCCAGCCGGCGGCAAGGGAGGGGGCCTAAAAAGGGGCCCACTTCGTGCGAAAATTTGAAAATCGTGCCGGTCGATTTTTCGCTCAGTGGGAGGGGGTAGTGAGCAAAAAAAAAAAAATTGGCACCCGAAAAAATTTTCCCTACGGGAAGGGTGATTTTTTTCCACCCCTTGGGCGCCAGGAGGGGCCCATCTTTTTTGTTTTCAAAAAGGGTGTTTTTACCTGTTTTTTCCTAGGGAGGGGCCGCCCCCTGGATCCGCGACTGATTACACACATACAAAAATTGCTGTTGTAAAATTCAAAGCTTCTGCATCAGGTGAAGGTTTAGATTATGCTTTAAATTGTTTAAAGATGCACACTGATTTGGGGTAGTTTGTTCCAGGTAGTGGGTCCTTGGCATAAACAGATACTATTCAAAAATGAAGAATGACCATAATACACGAGTGTCTGCTGAAATCCTGGTATTATATCTATGAATATCATTATTGCTCTGAAAAATATTACAAAAAATGTCGGGTAACATGTTATGATAATATGAATACATAAAAACACAGAGTGTAGGAATACTATCATTGTAGGCTATCGGGGGTTATATGGGCTGTTGTTCGGCAAGTAAATGTCCAAGGGATTGTTGTCCAGGGGGTAATCGTCCGGAGACGCAATACTTAAAAATGGAATCGAGGTCATTAAGCTGGTAATATTCAAACCATATTCTTCTAACAAAACTATCGCAAAGACTTCGACATAAACACCCTGTAGCAATTTAAATTACCTTGTGCGTCAGCCCTCGTCACGGGCGAAAATTACAGTAACATATTGCATAACCTGAACATGATTTCTGAAGGCAATACAATAATGATATTGCCCTTTATAGTGTTGATTTCTAGGAATAATTATGCTCTAATTGTTTATGTTACATTCATCAATATAGACCTAGGTATAGGTTCTTTTTCATTACTATTGCAATCCTTGCCCCTCTCACCGCCCCCCCCGAAAAAAGTCTTCAAAACGAATCCCCAATACAAAAACGTTTAGACTGCCTATTAACCCATAGGCACAACAGTTTTGCTATTTTCTAGATTAATCAATTTTCCTCCTCCAACAATTAATATCATGTTCCAACCCATCATAGTTTGAAGAAAAAAGTGCTCTTAAAGCCCCACTGTACTACTTGTAGCTACTTGCTCCCTCTATATAGAAAACGATGCCTAAGCGGTGCGTGTTGGTCCCCCATGATCCTCTTTTCTTATGTTAATTGAGAGCTGATCTGAGTTGGTGAGATAACCACCTGTCAGTGACCACGCTAATCCCTCTAATCCCTCTTGGCCAAACTAGTGCAGAGGGGCTTTAAATGAACCATTGTGAAAGAAAATTGCAAAGCTAAACTGACAAATTGCTAATTTTTGCACAAGAAAAAGTGATTTTATATTTCTGCGTTTCCAATGAAGAGGCTTTCATGATTAGTTAATATTAAATTGCTGTTATTTAAGAGCTGCACACCGTAAAGCATTGGAAATAGTCTCAAACCTTTCTGTGATTTTTGCTCTTTCTGCTCAATGTATATAGAGTATCATTCCTAGCATCTGGATCCAAAGATAATGTAAAAACGTCATTAAAGGAGACACTGCATACTGTTAAGGGTAGGAAGGGTAGGAAAGCTATAGATACCTCGTTGAAATACATGGTGACCTTCTTGCCTCTATATTCGGCTCTAGAGAGTTCTGGGTAGAACCCACTCCTCAGCAATTCAAAAGATGCTTCCTTAGGAATAAAACCGGTAACTAGCTTCACCTCGACCATGGCCATGTTGGAAAATCCATCTTCACCGGTATACCTGTTAAAACGACAATACGTGTTATTGATAAGTGGGTGGGTTGGTTGATTGGTTGGTTGGTTGGTTGTTCGTTCGTCCGTTCATCAGTTAGCTAGCTAGTCAGTGGAATGGTTGGGGTTGGCTGACTTTGGTCGGTAGGTTATGTTTGGCGGTTTATACAAAAATAATAAATAAAAAGGCACATAATCTTTGGTTAGTTAAGTTCGGTTTGTGGGTAAGTTTGATATGTCGGTTGATTACTTGAGTCTTTAGTTGGTTGACTTGTTGGTTAGTTGATATACTTTGCCGGTTGATTGATAGGCTGAAAGGTTGGTATGTTGGTAGAGTCTGGTTGGTTGATTAAGGTTGGTTGCTTGGTTCATTCATAAAATCATAGTTGATTGGTTGGTTGATAGGTTGATTTATTGGAGTTAGTTGAGAGTTGTATTGGTTTGTTGAAGTTGGTAGGTTCGCCGAGTTCTAAATAATTGTTTACTATTGTTTGTTTGGTGTTTAGGTTATTTGTTATGTTCTTGGGTGGGTAATAGTTGGTTGATTTGGTCGAAGTTGTTCGGTAAATCAAGTTGGCTGATTAATTTGTTTGTTTATTTGGTTGGACGGTCGGTCGTCGCGTCGGCTGATGGTTGGTAAGTTTGTTGGTTGGTTGGTTTATTTTAGTTGTTGTATGTTTAGTTGGTTGGCAGGTTGATTTCATGTCATGTTTTTTTCTCAGAAGTTACATAATTCCGAAGGATCGTATTTCCGAAAATGAAATAGTGTTCATATTTCAGAGAAATGAAATTTACTTCGTAATTCTGGAAATGTATAACTCCAACAAACATCCAACCCAACCAAACAGTCTGTTACTTGACGAATTAATATTATCTTTGTATAATTGAAACTGACGGGCAGGTTTGTCGAAATAACTGTTTCATCGATAAGACGAACGACATATTGATATATAATAGTAAAGTTAGTGTTAGATGATACAAACGAGTGAGTTGATGAATGATGGAATAACAAGTCGATAAATTATTCGATTGATTGATTGTCGTTTTTATAGTGTGATGGCGGTAGATATGATTTCAGACTTTAATAAACGAAGGACCGTTGTTATGTTGCACTTTAAATTCATATAAAATGATAATGTTTCCAACTTTATTTACCTCACACACACATTGAGATTAAAGCTAGCTAAGCAGGTGTCTGGTTGACTCGTCGGACCCACGTTAAAACTGATCTCGAAGGCTGGTTCGAGAGGGATAGCTGGATGAACGTTATATCGGATGATAACCTGTTAATTTTTTGAACAAAGAAAATGTAAGCAAAGAGAACTACGGTGTTAGAATTATCACTTACGGGAATGGAACAAGAATATCGAATAAAACGTCATTAAGTATGGGTATTTACCCTAACATTTTGCGTTCTGCTTTCGGAGTTTGTTCGTTTTTCCGTTTGGTTATTTGTGTTATGTTGGTTATTTGTGTGTTATGTTTTTGTTTCTTACGCGGGAACCGCTTTCAAAACTGGGGCTAGGCGAAATAATCCACTTATATGATTTGTAAACATGACAAAACTGTTCCGTGGATAGTGATAAAATGATGAATATGCCTTTTAACTCTAAATATCTGTGTTTGCGGCAGTTGTAAATCGTTGCTCATTACGTTCTACAAGCTTCCACTAAGGCCAGATAGGCCAAAGCATGGGAAATATTTAAGAATACGTGTTTTCCCTACTGACCCTGCTAGGTATCAAAAGGCTGTATTAAATCATTATGATATTGAAGGAAGAAAGGATACTCGATGCTATATAATATATTAATGAACGTTTAATGCAAATTGAGCATACATTCATGTATGTATATGCGTTGTAGCAAACCTTGTCCGGTCCCTCCCTCAACCCCCCTCTCTCTCTCTCTCTCTCTCTCTCTCTCTCTCTCTCTCTCTATTCCTCTCTCCCTTTTTTCTTGTCTTCCCATAGTTTCCTTAATTATAATCTCTAAATCAAATTCCATATTTTTTGATATTATTGGTCTTTTCGTGTTTTTTTTTGCATTGCCTCGGTTTCTTTTGTTTGTTCCCGTTACAGTCATGACCGACATCAAATAAAATTAATAAGCTCTACCTGGAGAAGGGCACATCCTTCGCCAGTAGCGATGACGTCGATGGCCTTTGGGAGTTGGTCGAGGTCGGCCCTCTGGAGGACGAGGCGATTTCCATCATGGATGACGAATATTGAAAAAAACTCCTGGTAGCTGAACGCAATACCCAGGTTAGCCTTTCCGCCGAACGCAAGACGGGCATACTCGGCGAGGGCGTGGATGGCGACGACGGTGTCCTGGGAAAGATAGTGGTGCCGAAGAACATCTTGTATATTACACCCTGAATAGTTGCAGAATGTTCTTCTTTCGTTTCTTGGAATACCAATCACCATGAGGGAATCTCGTGACTATTAACTAAAAGTTATCTTACTTTGAGGGGTTTTATCTGCAGCCATTTATCTACATAACTACTCTTTTAAAAATAAAGAAATATTCTCATAATAACTCTCCGAACAATGCTTCAAGTTTGTTTGTGATGTAAACTTTTGATCTCTACAGAAACCCCCCAGAAAAAAAACTTCTTTCTTTCAGCTGTACAGCTACAGTCTTTGTCAGGGGTATGATTGGGGCTTTTTACCCTGGAAGTGTGTTAAAACTTGTAAGATTAGACATAGGTCCATTTAATTGTCGGGAGGGGGGCAGGGGGCAGTACGGTATTAAGTCCCAATGCAACGCAAGAACAATATGATACATATGCAACGCAAGAACAATATGATACAAAATGTTATGTTAAATATTGTGAATGAAATAAGGAGGGGAATATTGAAGTAGTCCTAACATTGTAAAAGTGCATTAAATCTCATCAGAATTTCCTCAAAAATGTTACCTGAGACGATTTAAAGCCTCCGTTAGGACCTTGCTGTGAGACGATCCACTTGGAGATAGCCGAGCCGCGGGATATGGCGTCATGACCATAAACTTTGATGTAGGTTAGGAGTACGTAAGCGGTCATCTCAATGCTGAGAGAGGAAGCGGTTGCACCATTGCGGTAACTACGCGATGCCGGGATCTGAGTTCGGCTGCTTACCCAGTATCTCACTCCATCTGTCAATATCAATTACAAGGGGAAAAGCTATATAAGTTTAGCAAAACGGTAGCAAAACCCAGGTGGTGTTTTTTCATATTCCAAAGGTGTTAAAGCGCATGATCGTTACTGGAGTCAAAAACACACCTTCAAAAAGCCCCACTTACAACAAAAAAAGTATCTTCCACACTGGTAAAGCAAAAATCATCCCCATCTCTTTCGCAGTGACTTTTCTAAATCTGCAAAGGGGTATAATTATCCGTGAATATTTTGGGTCATCTATATGTCATAGGCATATGCTAATTACGAACTGGTCTTTTCTCGCAAGCTGTTTTCTATGGATAATTAAACCATCCCCAAAGTACACGTACCTTCATTTTTGGCGACTGAGTCCAGGATTTCCAAAACTGTATTGACGTTGGGATCCTTAGCTATGCTCAGGGCGTAGGCGATGAGGGCGGCAGAGTATGTGTCTGTCAAATCGTCGATAGAGTTGCGGAGACAGGACAACGCGTCTTGGATAGCCTGGGTCTGAAAGAGAATATCAAATCATTACAAAATCATTACTTCGGGAAATTAAAAAGACATGGTGCACTTTTATATTATTAGACACAAAGGTTATCATTAAAGGGACAGTTGAGTCCTTGTTTAAGACCGCAAATGCCTTCAAAGTGCATGGTTATTGCTTTTATATTTTTTGACATTTCTAGTGCCCTTTTAAGACCTAAAACTACTATGAAGGTAATTTTAGACCCCAAAATGCGTGAAATTTATACTCTTTTCACACTTGTTTTGCTTAACCCCGTACTTTGCTTAACCTGTTGATTACTGAATTCTTTTCTTCCCATAGGCTTTGTACAGGGACTACCCGGTTCCAGTAGGCAACGGGTTAAAAGCCCCGTACTATCTTTAACCCCGGACTAACTTTTTTGGCTTTTCACACACGCTTTGTTAGTCCTGTACTATAAGGGCCTATCCCGGAATAAGAAAATTCATGCTGTTCTCACTGCAATTCGTTAGCCCCGTACTAGCTGTATAGCGTGAATATTCATTAATTCGCTCCATTGCGTAGTACCGGACTATTTTTCGTTTCTGTTCTTATGCATTTGCTTGGCACCGCAATTGCGGAGTTATATCACCCCACAGTCGCGTCTACTGAGTGACACGGGCCCCGTAGGTCAGGGGCTATGGGCAGGCTAATGTACGCTACCGCGGAAGCTAATTTAACGAGTCTTTCCTCGGGTGTATACCGTGGTCGAAACTCCTCTTTTGTTAAGAAAATATTGCAGCTGCTTGAAACTCAACTTGTTGAATGGCAAGTTTGGAAGACATTTCGGTGAAAACAGAAATTCATATAGCCTATATAAACACAGTTTCGATAGAAAAATATGAATGAAATTTAACGGCAAGAACCGACAGTCTAATACAAAACGCACAGATTCAAAATGGCGGTATGGCAAAGCTTGACCAACCTAGTTACAGTAACCGCGCATTACGTAATCGCCGAAACTGGTCTATTGCGGGTTAGCCCTGCTTTTTTGCAGGGCCAGCTAACCCCGTACTATAGGTGGAGCTAGCCCACTTTGGGAAATACGTGTTTGAACAGAAATTGGCTAAGACCCCCTTTAACCCCACCTATAGTACGGTGAAAGATTAAATCCAATCACACCAATTCAGCTCCACTTTAAAACGAATACGGTGACCGTTAATTTCGATTAATAACAACAATAATAATGATAAACGAAAAAGCAAACTAAAAGCCAACATTGGCATTGGCTGGAATAAAACGTATAAGGCGCTATCTTGTTTTTTTAACGGCTGGTTCAAAATTATCGAATATTGTAGGGCCCCACAAATGTTACTTAAATGATTATATTTATGGATATTTCAGCCGTCTCTGAACCGATTTTTATCAAAGATGATTTTGTTAATTAAATTGTAAGCTCTCTCAAATTTGACACTCAGTTTTTATCTCACAAAAAAATATTTTGTGTAGCGCCCTCTATACCTAAACTCAACTATCTCTTTAAGTTTTTTTTTTTTAATTTGCGCTATTCCAAGTTTCCTTCTGGCCTATGGTTTTATCACTGGAACGTCTAACTCGTACGATACCATGTATTACTGAACTTTTTTATGGAACTGAATATAAATAAAGATACACTTTTAGTTGATTATTGTCCGATTCAAGCACTAGTAGGGCTTATAGCTTGATACAATCATCAGATATGCTGACATTTTTAAATTTTATGATCGGTAACGTGTGGGTCAAACAAGCTTTGACTTGTACAAATGAGGGAAAATCATGTATAGCTGAAGATCAGAATTGTTATATTTTATATAGTTATGACAATCTGTGAAAATAGAACTTACAACTAGTTTGGATGCCTTTCTCCTTTCTAATACATTTTTAAAGAAACTCTGCACGATATTTTGGTTTTTTTACAGAGCATGCAGAACTCGGAAATGGCTTTTAATAAGAAATCTACTCCGCCCTTTTATTACTCTCTAAAAAAACTCAATTAGTGAAAAACTACAGGACTTTCAGGAAATGTGCAAAGGACCATACCTTTAAAAATCGTTTGCCACAAAATTATGCAATATGCCAGGTGTGGATTAATGAATAAAAATGCCACAAAAAATCTCATCTGTTCAAAACTGCTTTCGAGAAATTTCACTTTTATTTTGTATTTTGTCTCATTTGGTGTATTTTCATTTTCTTACGTGTCTTCTAATTTCAGCCATGATCAAATGCATTATTCATGTTCTTCATGTGGCGTCGTCGTTTTCTTATACTGCAGGTTTAATTGCACTTGCAATCATTGGTTCTACTTTCTAGTCAAGACGGTGGATGCACCATACGGCTTAATTCGAATCATCGGATCATCGCGTCCGGTTGTGTGGTTGCGCAACACAACCTTTCGTCCAACGGAAGCGGAAGATGACGCGACCTTTCGTAGATTGCTGTAGGGCTTTCACAAAGTGTCAGGTAAATTGGACCAGACCATTATACATGAGAGGGGTTTATATCACAAACATTACCCCAGACATTTCGCGAATAAAGGGGCATGTTTTCACAAAAGGTCGTGTAGCTCCACCACCCGACCCGACGCAATGCCCGATGATTTGAAGTAAGCCCACCATACGTACTTCCTTAGGCTGCTGGGCTTCCAGTAAGCTGACGACTATGAACGCTGTCAATGTCACCTCATCATTCACTCCACCCTGAAAAGAAGTCAAGAGAAGACGATTTGAAAAAATATCTTGGTAGATAATTATATGAATTTAGCTCTTTGCAGCAATTAAGAGATTAATTAATAAGTGAATCAACGAAAATCAGAAGACGGGAGGGAACATTGCAAATTCTATAACCAGGGTGATAGCAGTGAATTAAACCGTTAAACGAAAAAAGACACGTTTACTATACAGCTAAATATTTTTGGATCAACATGCTCGTGATGTATTAATGTTGATCCCATAATTGTGTTTTTATGAGCTGCAATTACATTAAACAGAGTTGGTGTTACTTAATTTAACATACATAGCGTGCAAAGACAGAAGTCTCTGATACATTTATATACGACTGCCAAGCCACTGAGTTTTTACTATTTATATAGTACTACATAAGTGTAAGCATATATACTAATGAACATGGCTACGCCAGTAGCTAATGGGGAAGTCCACCCTGATATCAACTTGGTTTTCATAAAAGCGAAAAATGAGAAAAAACAATTTTTTTTCGTACAGGGCAAATGGGAGGTGACCTCACGAGATACGTCACAGCGTTACTAATTTGTGTTTGATTGATCGCACCTTCCAAAATGCATAACTTGCTTATATCTAATCGGTCTTCGTCAAACTTTTAGTGACCTCTTTCTCTCATGATTCTGCTTCTATTAAAACCAACTTAATGTCAGGGTGGACGTCCGCTTTAATATACCTGCATCTCTTTGTGAATAACGCGACCCTTGACCGGAAACACCCATTCGTTTCTTGTCCGAGGGTGTTGTACAGCCAATTAATACTGACGTCAAGGTCATTTGTATCGATGGAAATGAATTGACTGGCCTGAGCGAAGGAGCGAATCACATAGGCTGTCAGCCATGCACTTCCTAATGGGTCCCTGTTACCAAACGCCGAGTAAGACCCGTTACTACGGCGGTAGTTGAGCTGTTTCTGGTACCCTCTCTGGAAATTATGAAAACGGGGGAAAAGGTGTAAAACAAGTACATAGATGTTCAACTTTTACGAGCTTACTTATTTTCTTTTTGGCTCTTTCTTCTTCTTCTTCTTCTTCTTCTTCTTCTTCTTCTCCATTATCGTCGTCTTCTTCATTGTTTTTCTTCATTTTTGTACTGCTACATCTTCTCCGCCTCCTTCTTGAATCACGTAGTTCCTTTAACTTCCGTTGTTTTACTCATGTATTTGTTTGCAATAACGGATACTCTTTGTTTGATTGTAGGCATCGTAGGTTCAACACACATTAATTAAGCCATTATATAAATGGTTATAATTTTCTTATGAATGAACGTAATATCTCACCATCGAGGTGTTTACAGCTTACTAATCATGAATATGAGTTTAGTTATGATCTCTGTTTAAGGAGGATGCGAAAGTTAATGTGATTTGATTAG
The DNA here is from genome assembly GCA_037976565.1 of Mesocentrotus franciscanus. NCBI lineage: Eukaryota > Metazoa > Echinodermata > Echinoidea > Camarodonta > Strongylocentrotidae > Mesocentrotus > Mesocentrotus franciscanus. Next base: position 29,513,870 of record CP137675.1, read on the forward strand.
CAAGTGGCGCTTGTAAAATGGCGACTGGCTGAAATGCTCTCCATGGAGTGGCGAATGTGCATACATTGTGTGCGAGTAAGCATGAATCCGATGACCGGGGTAATAATATATATATCTGTAAAGCGCATTGAGAGGGCCTGCGGTCCTGAAATGCGCGTTATAAGGTCGAACTATTATTATTCTTATTAATGCATGAAGTAAACAGGTTATGTGTGATGCTACATGTAGGTCCACTAACCCGTGAAACAACCCCTAATGCCTAGGTCACATTTGCTCTACGGCTAGGATACGGCGGCCGTACGCCCCCGAAATCGACAGATACTTTCGGCGGCCGCAGAGAATCTGCGGTGGTCTCAGGGTCTCCCTAGAGCGTATCCCTATCTTTACAGGCAGTACGGATCGCCGTGGGATTATAACGCGGAGTTTTCACTTCTAAGTTCGCCGTAGCGATAAGACACGCCGTAGCCATGCCGTAGAGGGGTTCCACGGTGACCATACGTCGGGCGTACGGTGGCCTTGCGTTTGCCGTGTGGCTGCCCTAGGGTCTTATGAATTACAATTGACTTTTGCAGAACCCCAAAAAATTGCGGCGGCCGCAGGAATTCCACGGGCGCCCGAGGGCAGCCTTATAAGGCGGCCCTACGAGGCCTGTACGGTGACCTTGCGGTATGGCCCACGTACAAGGCCCACGTACGTATCCCGTAAGCTCGCCGCGCGCCATTCGTACTGCCCCCGTGGCTGTCTGCGCCATGAGTGGAGCAGGTATGAAGCGGTAGCGTCAGTCTAGCCGCACGGTCGCTGTATGGTCCCTATGCGGGCGCCTTGGTATTTGTCAAAAACCTACGGCCGTCGCAGGGACGCCCTAATGCAGCCGTGCGTCATCACTTCACAGGCCGTACGTCAGCCGCAGATTTTCTGTCTCCACTAATTAAAAATACGCCGTGCGGATGCCCTATCATAATTATGTGACCGATACCGTATGTGACCGGCGGCCCTATAATTGCTCTTTGCCGTAGATATTTTAGAACGCACGGCCGCTGTGGCAAATGTGACCAATAATGCCTGGATTACATTTGCCCCGGGTGCCGTACGATGAATTAGTCTACGATTTTTCGTGCGATTTTAGGGGCATCGTAGGAGGCTACGGGCTACGATGTTCGGCTTTACATTATCTACGAGCATCGTGCCATTTCTTGTATTGGCCCTCGGGGGCAGGCCGGGGCAAATCCTACAGAGGCTGATCGGAGATTGTACGGATATCGTGCAATTTCAATGCAGTAGCCGTGCAGTTTTCGCAGCCTCCGCACGGAAATCGTGCAGAGCCCGTGCAGCTTCCGTGCAAAGGTTGCGCGGGAAGGCGCGGTGACCGTGCAGCCGCCGTGCCGTTTTTAAGCGTTTTTTTTTTGGTTTTGCTGCACGATTTTGCTGCACGATCAGCGCGAGTCCTCCGCGCGATGCCCGTGCGGGGATTGTGCAATGACACCTACGACATGTTTACGGACTACGGGCTTACGATTTTTCTTTTTTTTTTAACTTCTCAAGATACAAAATCGTAGAGGCCGTGGAGCCCGTGAATTCGTACGAAAATCTCACGGCCGCCTCCTGCCTCCGTACGGAGGCCGCACGGAAAAGGGGATACGGGCAGGATACGGGCTCCGTAGACTAATCGCAGGCCAAATGTAATCCAGGCATTAGGCATTAGGAACAAACACGACATACAATTAAATCCAGAATTCTGTCCTGCAGACTTGCGATTAATATCAAATTGCGATCGCTCTGAACCAATCGTTCTGTTTGTTAGATCATCAGACCCTGATATGATTACCGCCATAACCAATTGCCAGTGGGTACATTGTGTCCGAGTTTGGATCTGCTCATAGTCTTTCAGAATGATGATTGTTCACTGACGTGGTACACTAAAATTACCCTCATGTTTGACAATGCTTTGTTGACTTGTGATTGGTCAGATTGGTTGGTCGCTTTGAGGTACTGGAGCGCGTAGATGTTTGGTACAAACCCGATCATGTTCTGCTCACCGCATCCGGACGGGATCCTGAGCAGTCTGTCGATGTTCGTCAGACTATTGCCGAGAATGTCCCCTAGGTTAGATGAATAGAAGGAGATGCCGATTATTAAATGGAAAAGACTTGGTTATATTAGTACCAATCATGTGGTTTCCTCAATAGTGGATTTGAACATAGTCTATAGCCCTGGGAGCCGGAGGGTAATGGGGTACTTCAGCACCGGGTCCCCTAAAGAAAATCAGTGCTGCTATGTTGCGACAGGGAATGGTGAAAACGAATTTCTGAGTGAAAAGACACCAAAAAACTTGGATATTTATATATTCTTATGCTTTATTGTGTTACTGTAAATCTGTTAAATCATTACTTCGATTATCAGGTAGCCTAGGTCTAGTTAATACAAATCATCAAGCGCGTATGGATATAAACCACCTCGTAGATACTATCTGCGCATTTGTACGAAATTGTGTAAACCCACCGAGATGAATACTGAATACTAGACCAGTTCGTAGATAGCACGTGGTACAAATGGCCCCTGAAATAAAAAGAATGCCTACATCCGTGTATCGTAGGATGTACCATCGGTGCATAATTGAATAATGATTACATAATTTTCATGGACAAATCATTATTCAATTATGCATCGATGGTACATCCTACGATACACGGATGTGGGTATTCTTTTCATTTCAGGGGCCATTTGTACCACGTGCTATCTACGAACTGGTCTATTATCAAATTCTAGTGAAATATATCGAATAGTAGACGGCCTAGTAGATCAGAAAAGTTCTTTAAATACCTGACATGTAGATAGTAACTCTGCCTGAGTCCGTTACATACTCCACCGGAACTGAGATCTCAAATTTATGTCTGAAAGTGCCATCCTCCCTGTCTATAAAGTAGGGGATAATAGTAATTTTTAAATAACATTAATTTAACAACAACAAGAAGAAGAAAAATGACCTTAATAACGGTACTACTGATTTTATAATGATAATGCTTATAATACTCATTTGAATAGAAAAAAAAAATAGAATGTGTTGAAAATAAATACTACTACTTAATATGCTTATAATTATAATGATGATGATAATAATAATAATAAAAATGGTAATAATAATAGTATTAATAATAAATACATGAATTTCATATTGCTCAAGCAATTGTTGACCAAGCTGACCAAAGTTGCTAAAAAAAAAACATGAAAAGAAATTCCCCGCGATACCCATTTACTATACCTGTGTTTAGCGTGCGAAATTTTGATCAAAGTGTTGTCAAAGGATAAAAGAAACAGTGTTATTGGTTTTGCACTGATTAGGAGGATGCATATTATGCGACAGATTACAATTCGTCACTATAGCCAGATTTTGTCAAAAATGATCACATGACCAATGAGTGCTTACCTTTTGGACAGAAGTACAAACTGAGTGATTCCTCCACTTCTTCTCCTTCAGGCTGTAAGGAAACAATCAAGCAATTAGAGGGAACAATGATAGCAAACTGGGTGGAAGTAAAAAAAAAGTTCAGTAGCGAGTTTTAAAAAATATCCAATGTTATACCTCAGTCACGCCACCAGACTGACTCCAAACCGACCGATTCTTGGCCATTTTAGATAATATTAATGTTTGATTGGTCTGTTGTCGGTCTGGTTTGTGAGACTAGGATCGCCATTTTAATTTGCGAGTAATTCAGATGCGCATGAATTGTTGCGTCACTGCCTGCGCTGTGCGCTCACCTCATGTTGACATGGGCGCCATTTTAAATTACGAGTAAACAGCTTGTTTACTCGTAATTTAAAATGGCGCCAATGTCAGCACATGCGCACTTTTGTAACCATGAAAGTGTGTATTATACGATGCATAGAAATGGTATCCATCAAAGTACAATATTTGGAGGACACAACAACATGGCAATTCAGTTTAATGCAGCGTTACTTTGGTCTAAAAGGCTACCATTATTTTTTCACCGAAAGGGATCTCATGAAACTTGAAAAAGGAGATGATAGATGATAAGGCGAAATCTAATGAACCACTTCGGAAAAACTATCTGCGAATGGGCAGATATAGGTAATTTGTATTAAAAAAAACTGTAAAACCCATCGAGACGACTGCTAGATACGTCTTCATAAACGTTATGTAATAATTATTCATGTATGCACCGATGGTACATTTGTGATGCACAGGTGGAAGTATTATTTTCAAGAGGGCAAACAAAAAAGTATATGATCATTCTAAAATGAACAAATTGGGACGTCTTCATGTATAACAGATCTGTGTTTATTTGGGAGCCATTTGTACAGGTGCTGTCTCCGAAGTGACTTATTTACAGAAATCAAACAACACTTAAATTAAAAAAAAAAAGATATTCAGTGTTTATACCAGGAATAAAATCAAAAGTAGTAGAATGATGAGGATTGCAAATCCTGTTAGTTCCCAAACACTTGTCAAACTATATTTCGATAAAAAAAATAAGTATTAAGGTTTCATTTAACAACAGCGTATGGATCTATCAAAAAGCCTATGAATAATTGGGAATTTCGTTCAAAGATTAAACAGATTACCAGCATAATGACAAACAAAGAACATACAATATGAATACATTTCAAAATAAATATGGTATTCCACAAGAAATTCACGGAGATGCATGGATGAAATGAATTTCATTATTTGGGATAGCTGGCATTGTGCAAGTCTAGTAAAAGCATTCTTCCTGCTCTACTGGCTGGCGCATCGAACATGGCGTGTAGACAATTAAATAAAACGTGCGGTAATCTACAAAAAAGGGACAGGAATCGGTAGCCTAACATGATATCATTATCCCCCCTTTTGTTTCTTTTTTTTTTTTAAGAAGAAGAAGAAATATATATATATGTATATATATATATATATATACACGCATATTATGTGAGTGTATATGCGTAAATTTGAATTCAAAACAATTGTTTCATAGTATTCGGCAATAATGGTCATAAACTGACTGACTTGCTAAATTAATTAACAACAACAACATATACAAAAAGCTGCCCTCGCCAACCATGCCAACCCAGATAGAACCCATGGTCGTCCATATGTGAGGACGATTTTCACCCCCGCCATTTGGCAATCCTGGATATGGCACTGGATATCAATACAGTAATATATTTCATCTTACCTCTACGAGAATAGGTTTACTTAGTCCATCACTGTGTGTCACATCAGTTTCAACAGGTGTCTCTCCGCATATAGTCTGGTCATTATACACAACGATCACAGTTGCTGATGGAAAGACAAATTAATATTATGTTGCATGAACTGAAATTCAGTTCAGTTCAGTTCTTTAATTCATTTTCCAGTTTAGAAAACTTTCAGACATTAAAATACTTCTATAGGCATTCTACACAATAACGAACACTAAGCATTTATTTTTGTTTCTTTTTCATTCTGTAATGGGCGATCCAACTTTACAGGTTTTCGCAACCTTCATGGAAAGCCCCGCATATAACCTTTGTAAACATAGTTAAGATTTACCGTTACTTTGTATATTTTGATTTTTATATTGCGAAATGAAATTGAATTGAATTGGATTGAATTGAATGTAAGCGCTGTGAAAAAAAGGCGTACAGGTTCAATTTTTCCAGTGAGCGTGTGTATGCGCCGGTGGGCAGTGCAAGGGTGTGTGCGGCTATATGTGTTGGGAACGGACTCAGGGAGGGGTGGGTTCAATAGATAAAAGCCACGTCATATGTCTGGACACATATTTCACGGCATCGTCCAATATTTCAATGGTATACTTACTTTCAAGATCAACGTCCCCTAGTGCTACGGGCCGAACGTTAAAGGTCACTTGGGTTGGTTCAGAGCTGCTGCATACGCAAGAGTATTTGCTGTTGGATTCCTCTCCGATCTCAAATTTAGAAGACCGAGTGAGAGTTACCTCGACCTTTAATGACAACAACGACAGATTAGAAAAAATATATAAAAAAGGACGAGTGGTTTACTGACTGGAGACGAGACAGGAAGGAGAGAGAGGGTGAGCAGGAGAGAGCGGGAGAGAGCGGGAGAGAGAGAGAGAGAGAATGAGACGGAGTGAAACTAAAGAAGCTGGTTGGAAGGATAGTATATGAAATAAAATATTAAAATGTAGAGAAATACAATTTATTATAAATTATGGAATTACATATATATAGATATATATAGAATGAGTGTTAAAGAGTAAGGAATTGCTTAAAGAATAATGATAAGTTGATGGTGAACAAAATAATACATATATAAAGAAGTGGAAGACATAGAGACGTAGAGAGTTAGACAGGGGAGATAGAAAGATAGAAAGAAAGGAAAGAGAATCTCTAGGGAATGGTGAAACGGAGAGAGATAAAGAGAGCGATAAGTTAAAGCAGTTATTTGACGGGCCATTTTCATAATGATTATTATGTAGGGCAATGTGTTGAAGACTCTTTTCTTGCCGGACCATGATGCTAATGCGCTTTATATTATATGTATTGGTATATAATAATCGACCAGCAGCACAAGGCTGAAAGGGTCAATTTACAAAGGTACATTAATGTATAAATATACATGTACAATAGTATTACAAAACATAGTAAATAAATCAGTAACATAATTATTGACAATACAACATAATTATATTGCGTTCGTTTATGTACATTAAATGAAAGGATGTACTGTCTAGCAGGAGATATAAAAGAGCAGGGGAAGGTTTATGGCTCATGAAAGTGATAGAGCGAATGGAGTAGAGAGAGAGAGAGAGAGGGGATAAGAGAAAGGGGGAGATACAATGAGAGAAAGGAAGAGAGAGACAGCATGGTCCATGATTATTCTTTATGGTACAGGTGATATAATATCGTCCTCCTTGACTTTTCTGTGCCGACTTAATATGTTTAATTTTCTATCAGAACAAAATAATTGAACCCCTGGCGCAGTTTGTATCTTCATCACGTTATGTACACATCTAGGAAAACGCGTTTTCTCTCTCACGTGCGCTTTCTCTCTCCCTCTCCCTCTCTCTCTCTCTCTCTCTTTCTCTTTCCCCCTCTCTCTCTCTCTCTCTTTCTCTTTCTCGCTCTCTCTCTCTCTCTCTCTCTATGTCTCTCTTCTCTATTTCTTTCTCTCTCACTCTCTAAATTCTCTCTCTCTCTATATATATATATACAATGGTATTTGACACGTGCCCCAATCGAGTCGAGTCGAGTGGTGAAAAAGAGAAAGAACAAGCTAGAAAATATAGAAAGGGAAATGATGAAGAGGGAATGCGAGTAAGAGAGAAAGATAGAGAAAGAAGACGTCCGCCTAGACAACCTCCCGCTCCCTTTCCCGAATGTAGCCTTGTAAATTCGCATTTCATTTTCCGAGTAAGAGTAAGACTGGTGCCCCCATCCCCCCTCCCACCCCCTTCTCCTTCGTTCCAGTGGCACCTCAAGCTGCGCCCCTGTATTATCTCTATTATGGCCAACAAAGTGGACCAGTAATTGGTTATGAATTTGACATCGTATTATGATCATTTACCGGTAAGCACTTTTCCAAATAGTTGAAGATGTTAACTTGAAGCTCCAGTTCTTCGCCTCGTATGGCAGAGTAAGGGAGATTGTAATCCGCAAAGAACGGTTTGAAAGCTGTCACTGAGAAGGGTTCGGAGATACCAAAGCCACTTGTCGAGGAGATACAGAACCCACTTCCAATCCACTCTGTAATGGTATCAGGAACGGTGACGCTTGGGGATTCCCTGGGAAAGATACATAGAATAATAATGGTCATGATGATTGTATTCAAACAAATATCACTACTACTACTACCACTATCATGACTTCTACTACTACTACTACTACTACTACTACTATAGGATTTCTCGGTCAATTTCGTAAGTTGGCCACACAAATTCATTTTATGTTCATTCAATTTCGCCGATTCTGTTACCGCAGCTGATATTTTTCGTTCTAATTCGTTTTTTAGCATTTAAATTCATAAAACGATCATTCAAAAACATTTTATTTTCATTCGAATTAAAACGTGTTTCTTTTTCGTAAAATTTTCATTCAATTTAAAGCGAGACGATTCGCGATTACGTAATAGCGTCTTCCGTGAATTCAAATTCTTTTCTTTGCATACAATTTCACACGTTTTGCAGACAAATTAAACATGTAAATTTTTACCCAGTATGATCATATATAGAATCCCGCAAGCTGAGTTCCATGCTAAATCCATTTCAAATTGTATGGGTTGGTAAGCAACAAACATGTTATTTGTCCTCACTAGGGGTGTATACCCACTAAATCATCAATATTTAGCAACTGAACGATCATGTGTTAAGTAGATATAACCTATATAGCCACGTCAATATAGAATTAGCATGGAACTAAGCAAGAGTGTCTTTTTTATGAATATGCAATGATATCAGTGCATGCAAAAGTTTGTGTTTACAGACTACAGTTGTATTTATTGGATGGGGGGGGGGTATCAAATACATTGATTTATTTTTTATGTTTTGTTTGGTTTTGTTTTTGATAATTTATTCGATGTTCGTAATCTCTTTGAAGCCATTTATATTTGTGTAAGTTACATTTAGACTGTATTGAACATGTTAAGAAAAATCTATGAGTATCAGTTCAATCACAATCATAATCACATCAAAATCTGAATCACCATCACACTGAATCACAATCACGATCGTGATCACAGTCGAATAAATTATCAAAAACAAAAACAAACAAAACATTAAAAAAAAATCAATGTATAGAGTATTGATACCCCCCACCACCATTATGGTATGCCACTCAAATACAATCAATTTTCACGATCGTGATTGTGATTCAGTGTGACGGTGATTCAGATTTTGATGTGATTATGATTGTGATTGAACTGATACTCATAGATTTTTCTTAAAGGTAATGCAAGGTTTTGGGAAATTTTGAAATTGGATGGATAGTAATTCTTTAAATTTTTGAAATATTTGGATGCCCCTGTGGATGTATTATAAGCACTGAAAAATTAGCCCCTAAAACATTTCTGCTTTCGAGCAAATTGAATAATAAACATTTACCGGTGCTCCCGGTAAATTTCAAATATTTTAAATAGCGCCTAAAACCATTCCGTGGTAGCTGCGACCATGAAAATCTCAGAATATGCAGTTCTGATATATAATTTCCAAACGGGAATAGCAAATCGGTCGATTAAGGTCAAGAAACATTGTTTTAAAGCTAAAGTAATATAACTCTTGAGAGGGCGCTAAACAATATAAATAGTTTATTATTTACAATTTCATCACTTTAGACTCGATTTTAACCGCGAAAACGATCATTGAATATTGTAAAATCGCATATGCTTCCAATACGTTCATTTGAACCAAATTCATGACCCCATACCAAAACTTTGTAATACCTTTAACATGTTCAATACAGTCTAAATGTAATTTCCACAAAAATAAATGGCTTCAAAGA
>CP137675.1:29525819-29578750 GCA_037976565.1 Mesocentrotus franciscanus
AAATTGAAATAAGTTAATGCTCGTACATGAAACTTATTTTAGGAAATATGATCTTACCTTAGGAAAATAACATTTAATTTATAAATATTCCTACAACATATAAACATGATACCGGAATAATTGCAGAGGAAACACGTATTTCTATTTCCATCCTTAACATTTTTTTCCCCATTATATTTCTATTAAAATGATATAGGCCTACAAGTACATTTATAACGATATAAATGTTCCATTATTCATATTCGAAAGATGTAATATCTTTATGCAACAATACAGGTAATAGAAATCCCGAGATAAATATACCATCGACACGATCGCAAAGACATTAAAAATTCAACAAGAGGCAATTTTGGAAGCCATGCGAGTCACTTATGGAAATTTGAGAATGTGACAATGAAATATAACGTAATCCGTACAAATTTTACGGGAAGTACAATGGGGTTTTGAAATTAGCCTTCAGCTGATTTCTTCAAAGTCTATGCGACCGTGTTTTTAATCGAATGTTATATTTCTTACGATAAAATTTTGGCCTCTGACATGGACTCGTCTCGACTTTAAGATTAGAAATCCGAACAAGACCCAGTTGCTGGAATGAAGAACAAAAAATAAAACAGAGATGAAAAATTCTGAATCCTCACGTGAATACAAATTTTTCTTTTCAAATTTCAAATTTCTTCTCCCATTAAATGATAAATGGAAAATTAAGTCGTATAGCTCGTAAGTTGGTATAGGAACGGGGCGATTGAGACATACCCACTTCTTCTCAATAACCTACAATTTACACGCATACCCAACGCACACACACACTTCCCTCATTCTTTTTGCAATGACGTTCTTCGTCATTGCATTGTTTTCGTTCACATTTTTCCCCATTAATATTCTTCTTTTCCTCCTTGTTTTCCTCGTCCAGAAATCCCATTCGTTTTGCACATAGTGCTTGTTATTCCTAGTTAGGTGCTTTCCTCATATCCGTTTACTTTCAAATTTCATAGGCATAGTCTCTAGCATCTCATCAAGGTCACTCATTCTTCGATTTTCGAAATCACTCATGCATAATCGTCCAGGCGCCATTTTGTCCGTTTCTGGTCCATTTTAAGGCCTTTCTTTCTTCCTTCCTATCTCCACTATCCTAGATCCTACAAACTTCTAACAAATTCCTCTAGATAGTCTAAGAGATGTTCTTTTATCTGCGACGCATAACCTGGCCTTCAAAATGCCATCTTCGTACTCAAAATTTAAATCTGAAACCGACTCCTTCAAAAATCTCTCAAATTCTTGAAAAATTGACCCCTAAAAATCTAAAACTGCCATAACTTTCTCATATAAATTCCGTTTTGTTTTTAAATCTCACAGTATCTTTATCTCATAATTGCACATAGCTATTCCTAATTTCACGCTCCAATGGCTTTGCAAAAAATAAATAGCGCCCTCTAAATTTCTGGGAATTGGCTTTCTTTCTGTGGCCGTATCTCTATTGTGTCTTGGCAAACCCGTACTCTTTTTTGGATTTAGATACTTGAATATATGCCCTTTCTAGCCATATACAACATTATATACCCTAACGCTGACCAAATTTGAGAAAATTGCCCTCCAAATTCGCCATTTTCAAGAAAATTCCGAAATAACTTCAACTTGCTCTAAAATAGCAATCTATATACCTACATCAATGAAACTTGGCAGACATGTGTATCTATATAGGTGACAACTGTCTGCCAAGTTTGGTAAAATTCGATGACGTCAGCGCAAAGTTATCGCCTAAAATGATGAATTTACTATGCATTACGTAATAGCGCGTTTAATGCGTGCAGTACGTTGCACGTTTGTGACAAACGGTGTCAAATGGTGTCAAACGGAACGCAATAAAGTGCCCTTTCGAATGATACCAAATACGTTATATGTTATCACAGAAAATTGTGAGTAAATCGCATTTGAACAAGGGTCACTATACGAATTCTGCTGAGTTTCCGCCAAGTTATAACACGTGTCGGCTATGACGTCACTTTTTAGACTGCTTTTCGCCCCCCTACCGTCCTTTTTTTTTCTTGAAATTTTGCAAGTGGCCAAACACAGGGCCTTTTGAAGCCGGATTTTTAAGATCGGTCAAGCATGACATTTTAGTCGCCATTTTGTCCCATAAATCTATTTTACATCACGGGTTTCGATAGGATTATCATACAAAAAAAGAGAGTGATTTACAATAACAACCATGAAATTCTCTTTCCAATGATACCAAATACGGCCCATAAAGAGACATAAAGAGAGAGAAAAAAAAAAAATTTAAGTCCGGTCATAATACAGATCCTGTACGTTTTCTGCCCATGCATTACACGCATTGTCTATAGGGCGAATCGGGTTCACGCTTTTGGCCCCAGAACGATCTTTATTTTTCTTGAAATTTTACAGGCACATTCTAAGTGGCCAAATGCAGAGCTTCTCGAAGCCGGATTTTTAAAATCGGTCAAGCATGACATTTTAGTCGCCATTTTGTCCTATAAATCTATTTTACATCACGTGTTTCGATAGGATTATCATAGAAAAAAAGAGAGTGGTTTACAAAATTCTTGAAATCTTGCAAGCGTAGTCTGAGTGGCCATACGCAGAGCATCTCGAAGACTTTTTTTTTTAATCTGTCAAGAGGGCCATTTTAAATGATATTTCATAATCTGCATAACTAGTCCGAAAGATGCTCTTTCGTTTGACACGTAAAAACATGGGGTCATTGCACGCATATCGTTCTGGCACGATTGCATTTCTACTGACATGACTGAGTAATATTCTTCTTCTTCTTTGCGTCCAAAATCCCATTCGTTTTGCACGTAGTGCTTGTTATTCCTAGTTAGGTCCTTTTCTCATGTCTTTTTCCTTTCAAATTTCGTAGGCGTAATCTCTGATATCCAATCTAGTTGACCTACTTTTTCGTTTTCTGAAATCCCTCATGCGTAACCGTCCAGGCGCCATTTTGTCCGTTTCTGGTCCGTTTTAAGGCCTTTCTTATTTCCTTCCTATCTCCAATATCCTAGATCCTACAAACTTCTAACAAACTAATCTAGATAGTCTAAGAAATATTGTTTCATATGCGATGCATAACCTGACCTTCAAAATGCCATCTTCATACACGAAATTCAAATCCAAAACCGACTCCGTCAAAAATCTCAACAATTCTTGAAAAATGGACCCCTAAAAATCTGAAATTGCCAAAACTTGCTTATACTATTTCCGTTTCGTCTCAATTTCTTACAGTATTTTTATCTTATAATTGCAGAAAGCCATGCCAAATTTCATGCTCCATTGGCTATGCAAAAAATAAATAGCGCCCTCTAAAGTTATGGGATTTTGCTTTCTTTCTGTGGCCGTAGCTCCATCATGTCTGGCCAAACCCGGACTCTTTTTTGGATTTAGACCGACTTTGCGAAAATTGCCCTCCAAATATGCAGATTTCAAGAAAATTGCAAAATAATTTCAACTTGCTCTAAAATTACGATCCTTATACCTACGTGAATGAAACTGTGCAGACACATGTATCCATACACGTGACAACTGTCTGCCAAGTTTGGTAAACTTTGATGACGTCAAACTGACTGCAATGAAATGCCCTTTCGAATGATACCAAATATGGTATATGTTCACACTGAAAATTTTGAGTAAATCGCATTTGAACAAGGGTCACTAAACGAATTCCGCCGACTTTCCGCCCGATTATAACACGTATCGGCTATGACGTCGTTTTTTCAGACTGCTTTTCGCCCCCTTTCCGTCCTCTGTTTTTTTCTTTGAAATTTTGCAGTGACATTCCGAGTTGCAATACGCAGTGCACCTTCGACCCAGATTTTTAAAATTTGTCAAGGGGGCCATTTTAGATGCCATTTTATACTCTGTATGATTGTGTTAGTAAGGACGGCCGTTTGTGCCACAGCACACGTCATCACGTGTTCATCATGCACCGAAATCCCATTGGTTTTGGACACAGTGCTTGCGAGCCCTTTTCTAGGTCCCTTCCTCTATCCCCAAAATCTCCGATAAAGGGGTACTTTTCAGTGAAACGCAACAAAGTCTGACTCGTTGTACACAACAAAATCGGCCCGTATTGACTTTACACACACGGACTTAGGGGGTGCTTTCAAAGGGAGGGAACATGCATATGCGTACCCTAAATAACACTGAGTGGGGGAGGGGGCGGACCCAATTCCTTTAAACTTCGCTGGCATAGTCTCTAGCATCCCATCAAGGTCACTGAATTCTTCGTTCTCTGGAATTCCTTATGCGTGACCGTCCAGGAGCCATTTTGGGCGTTTTTGGCGCCTTTCTTTCGCCCTACCTTTTTCCACTATCACAGAAGCTACAGATTTCTTACAAATTGCTCTGGATAGTCTGAGAGAAGCTCTTTCGTTTGACACGTAGAAACACGGGCGTCATTGCGCGCATATCGTTGCGACACGATTGCATTTCTAGTTTATAGCTTGGTGCTATTCACTATTATAATCTAAATCTCATACAAAATTAGATTTGATAAAGCTTTAATTAGTAGATTGAAAATTTGAACGTGCTTTCGTACTTACGTAGGCATATATCATTGAGCTCTCTGTGGATCATGCTCGCATTTTTTACACACATCCCTTTGTTGTTTACTACCTTTTGATGACTGATTATTGCTTTTTTTAATACAGAATCTCACCTCAAATTCCTTGGTCACGTCTGAGTATAACGGATATGGAAAAGGGCTGCCTTTTCCGCCATTATCAATCTCTGGCAATACTTTGCCCTCGAGATCCTGGCAAGGCGGATTTTGATAGTCACCTGAGCTCAACTGGAATGTGTTCAGAAAGCTGGCCACCTACAATAAGAGAATGGAGAGTATTGCACAACCAACAGCTGATTTCTTTTTTGGTGGGGGGGGGGATTCAGGAGGTGTCTCTTCATATTTCTTCTGTGAACTCCTTTATCATACTCGCCAATCAAACATAAATTACTATTTGGGAATGAATTCTCCACAACAAAATAGAATATAACTGGTCTGGTACACTATCCCCTATTATCTCCGATCCTGGCTTCAAGGGTTGTAGGCCTATCCTAAACGGAGACTTTTTAAATTTTATTCTCAACAGTAGGCCGTGATCTCGAACCGATCCCATTATGAAGTTTAAAATAATTTGTCTTACGTCGTTGGTCTTGATCTGGTTGTTGCCTCCGAGGATATGTACGCTCTCATCGACCACTCCGACAGCGCACAGCGAGCCAGTGGATGCGTTGATCTGAATGTTCGTCCGTGCCCCCGGCTCGAGTTGAGCATTCTGTCCTTCGGCGACCTGGATGTGGACCTGGGAACAGGAATGTCAGAATCCAAAGAGAAAGTTGACTTCTGGTAATGTATGAAAATAGTTTTCAGTTTTCTCCTATTTTCTACGATAATATGAAAAAATAGAATACAGGGTAAAGTTATCACAAAATGGAATATTCTTTTAATGATCTGATATGCATTTTGAAGTATTTTAAAAAGAAGTAGTTTACAACGTTGGACAAATAACTTCTGGTGCAATATGTTTATGTATTGTCTTGCACCCAGACTAGGTGTTTTTCATGGCTTGATAATTTTCTCTTACACCTTTCTATATTTGTCATGGTTAAAAAAAACTCACAATACACAATCTGCTTTGTACTATGAGCTGATATATAATGTTTATATTCCACTTATCATATTATCAGTCATTAATGATAGCTTCTAGAGAGTTTTTTCCGACTGAAACTGCATGACCAGTTTCCAACTTTATCTTTTCTTTTCATCCGGAGTTCTTGACTATCCATAATAGTGTTAAAGAAGTTGTCACGTATCTAATCAAGACGAGGAATTTGTCAAGACTATCGATGATCGATGACTATCAAGACTAGGTATATTTGTTTCGATAGTGTTTTGTGTCGATTAGCACGTGTGGCAAATGAACGACTATGGCAGATGATAATTTTGGCAAATGAAAGGTTAATGACGTTTTGGTTGTTACCTCATTCTCAAAGGCGGCGTCGCTTTCAATTTCCAGACTATCGGCGATCATCTCGCCGTCATCAAGGATACCATAGACCAGGAGGTCGAGAAATGGGGTCATTGACGGCGTGAGAACAAAAGTGACGTCATAAATGATGACGTCTGCATTCGCCTGACGGGATGCCTCGTATTCGAAATCGTGGAGAATGTTTCCCCGAGACGCAGCCTGTGATCATGGTAAACAGTTACTTGAAAGTAAGTCGTGAAACATGCTCAATTTGAATATTTAATATGTTCTTAGAGAGTTTCGGAGTGAAAAATCGTATTCATCGAATAACAATTTTTGTTTTCTTATGTCTTGTATCTCAACGGACATAGGAATGAAACTGTCAAATAAACTTATTAGTCATAATAGAAGAAGCAAAAGTCTGACACGATGATATGAGAAAGTTTCAGGAAATCGATTTAAATATAGAATCAATATAACAAATCGTAATTTCTGGACGTCGAGATCACCAATGATATGGGGAATCTGCTTTTGACAATGGGCTATGTACATTTTATTTGATTCGATATATTGTATTGTTCATGTCTAATTATGGTCCTTTTTTATAGATTTACTGTAAAAACTTATACAACATTATAAAACAAATAATTTGATTTATACATTATCAACGTAAAGCAGTCATGGTAATTACATCATATAATACACGTAAAAGGATAATTTTAATTCTTTACAACAGCAAAATAAGTATTATGTTTAAACGATATATTTTGGGGAAAATGCTTTCTGGTATATTTACAGAAACAGAATCAATAAAGGATGGGGTAAAATTATATATATCATATGTACGAATGTTGTCGTACAAGAAGAACTCTCCATTTGTTTTATAATAACTTATTCCACTTAACGAAAGTATATATTTTTTAATGATTTAATAATATAATATTCAATTCTTGTATAGCGGATATCACATTATAACGTTTCTATGCGCTTCCAAAGAGCTTTGAAAGGTTGCCATTACGGCACTCTAGCATTTTAAGGAATTAACTCCTGCCAGGTACCCATTTACCTCACCTCGGTCGAATGTGGCAAATGTAGATTAATGTCCTGCCAAAGGACATTAGTGCCGCAGCGGGACTCGAACCGTGGACCTTGTGATCCACAGTCCGTTGACATATTCACTCGATAATATAATTGAAGGCTCTTGACTATCATCGGACAGGTCCCAGGTTTAAACCTTGCTCGGTGCTCACATCCTTGGAAAAGGTATTTTGCCCACATCTTTCTCCATCGACCTAGGTGTAGTATATGGGTATCTGGCCATGCTGGGGGTAATGATTTTGATCATAGATCACTAATTATTTATTGATATATCAACTATTTGCTGGCTTTTGTCGACCAATGGAACAAGCAGGGGAGTGCGACAGTCAACTTTTGTTGTCACAATGTGGGAGTCTAGCCGTGTTGATTCAAAGTAAATAAAGAGTTCAAGAGATTACTCATGCTCACCAGTATCCTAGGACCACCAGGGCAATCCTTGGTCATGTGGACTGCAATATATACGTTGCCGCCAACTTGTATTCGATTGCCAAATTGGATCACCGCTTCGACATCCAGATAGTTGTCGGACGGGGAGTACAAAGGACTAAGACTGAAGAAAGCGATTGGTCGATTCAGGGTGTAAACATTGGGGTCATTCGGAATGTTCTCTTGGAAGTCTTTGGCTGTCGCCTAAGAGGAAAATATAGCGCAATGTTACATTTCATGATGTCCTGTGTTGGTCAGGGTTTTGGATTTGGCACATATGGTCCTTCTTATCTTATTCGTCTTCGTCCGTTTTAAGTACATTCCATCCATTATCCTACAGCTGCTTGAGTGCAAAATGCTGAGGTACGGTTACAAGCGTAGGTTTTTATAAGAGCAACATATTTTAATACACAGAGCAATGTGCACTATACAAATGCCAGCTCCAACAAAGCCTGACACTTCACCTCATTATTGACACTTTTTGAAGGAGTGCAGTCTACCAGGCACTGTAGAAGGGAGTTCGTAAATGGGGTTGCAGCCCGAAACAGTGATGTTTGGTAGAACTGGGTTCAGGCGAATGGGATTATGAACCTTTCTGTTTTCGCATCTTCATGGTCTCACGTGCAATATTTACTTTTTATTGGGTTACCATTGTTTTTTGCCATCATGGTTAAGTGCAAGAATGCACGGATACAGGTCATTTAAATATAATTGTTCATCATGAATTCTACCTTACCCGTGTTATAAGTGACGAAATTCCTCTAACCAGTTACAACTTAAATAGCCCTTCCTTTAATGAAAACTAGAATACAGCCTTATTCTTTTGTTTGAAAATCTTACTAAGGATGTGTACAAATTTAACCCATGAAAATAACAACAAATGCAATAATTAACATAGTTTAACAGCTTTCTTAAAAGAACACAATGATCTCGGGATTCTGATTTCAGGAGGCAGAGACTTCTCGGAGAGTTCTATATGTCTGTTCCTATGTGTCTAATAAAAGAGCAAATATGAGCCACCTGATTCATTTCAAAGCAATGTTAGTTTGACGTGTGGGATAAGAAAGTAAGATTCGCCATCTTACATTGCAGCTGAGAGAGTCTCCACTATCGAATCCTTTGTAGATTCCTTGCAGTGGTAAAGTGAATACAGCGAATCCTTGGTCATTAGAAGTGGCTTCTACAGGGGAATCCAAAACGTTGCATCGCACGAGAATGCTCTCACCAGGCCTAGTGGACCCATCAGGATTAGTCACCTTGACCTGATAGAAAGGCAGGATAGAATGGAAGACAGTAGGCATGGTAAGGAAGGTACGCTAACACCTCTTTTGTTTCTTTCTTTTGGGAACGTCTGCTAATTCCCATAACGAATTGAAATAAAATTATTGGCTCACGAATCACATAGTAGAGTCCGCTTGGGCTCACCATGGACTCATGTCTCATTCCAGGTTGCATAACATATTGGAAGATGGATAAAGAAACATATGGAATTATCACGATCTTTGTTATGTGTCTTTATATTTTCCTTGCATTGTACTTAATCAGAATTACATTATACATCAACTCTGTTTGCAAACTACCTTTGACATCATCCACTTTAAAATATTTCAAATTCATTCATGTATGACAATGTCATAACATAGTTGGTATCATAATTATGAAAGAGGATGAATTGCACATTTGACATGAATAATAAGTCTCTATCTATTAATTGATGGAAAATTCGAGTTTCCTTTTTTTAAAGAGTAATATACTGTATATAAATATATATATATATATAAATGCATGAATAGCCTATGGTTAAAAAACTTGCCGGCAGAAGAATATAATTATGGGGTGTCGCCCCCAAAGTTGTAATAAGATTGTGCATAAGCAATGAACTTGAACATACCGCTCCAAAGTATGGTAGTCGAGGCTTGAAGAAATTGTTTGTGTTTGTAGACCTTATACTTAGTGTATATGAACTCAGACGCGACGTAGATTTATCAGTCAGGGATTCACCTTCAAAAACAAAGCAGAACTTTAACTCAATATAACATAAAGAATAATGAGTATGATACATATGTTCACAAAACTGAGTAGGCCTATATCCATTGCGAAAAATTCAAATACATGTGTTTCATTCAATACAACTCTTTCTCAGCTTTTCCCAAAATTGCATGTTTTCATGTGCAAAATATCCTCTTTTTAATTGTTTTAGTTTTCTTTCTTGTTATGCGGTGCGGTCCTTTTAGTATCGAGTACTGATCTTATAAGGGTCCATCTCGTGTATCTGCATGGCATATAAACAGGGTTTCTATAGTGTGCTTTTTTCACGAACAACAACTTGCGGGATCATCGGATGACAGCTTGCCCTTAAACAAGCTCTCTACAAACCCAATGAATGGAAAAGCTCACAGGTCATGTTGGAGATATAAATATATAAATTCCCAGGGCTTCATGCATAAGAGATGTAGGGTTGATTTTAGGCTTACACTTTTAGGTTAGGGTTTGGGTTAGGGATGAGACCATGTACAGTCTCATTTTTTTCTTTCTTTTAAACTAGGGTTAAGGTTAGGAATACGGTTGATATAGGTAAAGACCAGCGTTCAATTGTCGTAAGAGCATGTGTCGTACGCTAATCATCCGTACCTGTAGCCGTTTCGGTAAAGTTGGCGGATACTTGCAGATCTCCATAGATATAGAATTTTCTCGATGTAAGTTCTAAGCGTGTAAGATTAACATTAATCACAGCACAACCATCGGCATCAGTACTCTAATAAAAACAAAATAAAAAACAACAACAAAATAAAAAGTAAACTACGTGATAATAAAACAACATAACTAAGTTAATTAAAAAAGATATGAGGTCACGAAACATATTCGGATATTGCTTGACCATGAATGATAAGAAAAAATCATATTTGGAAAAATGCACTTAATCTTTTTTTCCCCAATATATGGCATACCTAGAATATTGCTTTTAAAAAATGAAGACCTTTTTTCGAAACTGTCCAAATCCAAAGTAATTTACTTTCGAAATATATTGATATCATGAAATAAGATAACGCCAGACAATATTTTCATTATAAATTTAAAAAGAAAAAAGTATTAATTTTTAGCAAACGTCCCTGAGAAGGATATGCCCTAGCGCAAAAATCGCAGGACCAAAGGGGCTGAAACTTGAGATGGCAGCTTTCATACAGACTATAAAAATTTCAACCCATAGCAAATATGGGATAATTTCACGAGTGTGGGGTATTGATTTGAAGAAGAAAAAAATGATGGTTCTACACGGATTAGCCAATAAAAACGAGAAGGGAAAAGACATTACGTAATAACGTACCGGTATGGAGAACGACAGAACCTCTCTAGAAGACTGAGTTCTGGTCTTATAGTCGTATCGTCCCCCGTCAGCAGTGACATTTGCTTGCACAGAGCCTTGAACGGGTTTACCATACGTGTAACTGGCAATTATAAACACAAAAGTAATGATTGTCAAAAGTTACTCTGATATGGCAGTAAAATGCCCTCGAATCGCGGCAGGTGGTGATGTAGGTAGCTAGAAATTTCAAGATAATGTGCGGAATATCCTTCCCGGTGTCGTGGCGAGATGTGTCTTAGCGAAATCACGTCTGTACAGACGCATCTCGCCTGGCGAGCTGCGTCTTACAGACACATCTTGCCGCATTCCCCCGGCGAGATGTGTCTCCTAGATCGGCGAGATGAGTCTGCGATTGGCGAAAAGTGTCCACTGGCCGATCGGCGAGATGAGTCTGCTAGCGATTGGCGAAAAGTGTCTACTGCAGTACTGGCCGATTTGTTTTACTTTCGTGTCCCATCTAAAGGAACTAGATGTTTTTTTTTCGTTTACATGATGATGATATTGTCTAAAAATATATTTAATAACGTTCCTAAAACCCGTGAAATGCAAGTGCATTTATTGCATCATAATTTAACCATTAAAAAAATAACTATGCACGCTGCTGAGGCAGATATCATTACTTACTATTCCTAGAAACTTTGAAGTTAAACAAAAAATGTAACAGGTGATGTGGGGAAAACTTTTTTTAAAATTGTATTATATTATCTTGTATTTATTAAATATTTTCTGCCTATATGACAGTGAGAATATGATATAATACATAACTCAACTGTTATTGTATATATTAAAATTTTGAATGTCTAAACTGCAGAGCATTTGACGAGGCATAATCATGTGATGTGCGAAAAGAATGACTGCTGATTTGTGAAATGTTTCCTTTATAATATTTTGTAAAATGATTATTCTATACAAAGATATCAAAAAGTTATATGACAGGAGGGGGAAGAGGGGAAAGGAGAGAGAGAGAGAGAGAGAGAGAGAGGGTGAGAGAGAAAGAGAGGATGCAATGTTGATATTTGAAACACCTTTGATGACTGTACTTAAAAGGCAAGATTTAGAACAAAAATTAGAAACAAAAACACAAAAATGCCCCCATGTTTTCGAGTGCCCCTTTACTTCAGATACGGTGCCCCTGTTTAGAAACAAATATGTTTCCGATCCCTCCGGGGCACGCCCCAACACTTTTCAAGTACCCCAAAGTTCCCCTTTTACAGAGGAAAAATGTCCCCTTTACTTCCTCTTCAAATAAATAGCCCTTTTAGTTTGACATATGACCTTTTCCTTGTTCATATAATTGCCTTTTGTCCTTCTGATAAGTGACACTTTTCCCCTTCTTACAAATGCCCCTTTTCAACTGTGTAAATGCCCCTATTCAAATCTGACATGTGCCCGTTTTCCTTTTTAATAAGTGCTCCTTTTAATCTCTGATTAGTGCTCCTTTTTACTATTCACAAGTGATCCCTTTTCCTTTCTTACAAGTGCCTTTGTTCCTTTTTATTAAGAGCCCTTTCCACGTCTCATAAATACCCCTTTTAACCTCTGATAGAATAATGCCCTTATTAAAATCTGATAGATGCATGCCTCTTTTCCTTTGTAATAAGTGCCCCTTTTTCCTTTCTACGTAACATGTGCTCCTAATTTAAAGCGACTAATAGCATTTTTTCTCGAGTGTTCACCCTCAAACTCATTGCCATGTTCTCGCATATTTTCAGTTGCTGTAAATTATGTAACTACATCATGTATTTACAAATCTTTTCAGTCTTTCATGATGAGATTGTGGTTAAAACCCCATCAGGATTGGATTTGTCCTCTTTAATTGTGTCCTCATAAATCTTACAATTTTTGCTCGCTCTCATTGCTCACTCGAAAATGGAAATTCAGACCATCACACCCAGCCGCAAAATCATAATAAACAGTGAAATCATCCCTGATATTGAAATGTATCAATCACAATAATTATAAGGGTACATGTGTATACCAATGTTTGAAAATTGTATATTTTTGCTTTGAGGTTATCTTTTAAGTGCCTCTTTCTTCAAGAAAGTGCCCTTTATGGTGCCCCCAACTTTTAAAGACGCTCCGCCACCCTTGTACCACATTATGTTTTTATTTGAATATCGTGGGCTTTTCCGATACAATGTTGCTATATCATGTTTATTACTTAGCATTTCCTGGTCCACTGTGATGCGAGTCTTTCTGTGCTACGGGTCATTACGACTTAAAAAAAATTAATCCTGAAGCTTAATAAATAGCACTACTTGCTACCTACAGGACATGAATATCGAATTATAAAGATCATAATATGTTTGCAAAAATTTAATGAAATATGATACCTAACACATTATATATTTTAATGAATTGTACTGCTCCAACTCAGACCCCCAGGCGTGGATCCAGGGGCCGAGTGGGCCTCCCCCGCCAAATAGAGAGAGAGAAAAGGAAAAGAAGGGAAAGGGAAGGAGAGAAAGGGAAAGTTAGAAGAGGAAGAAGAAAAAGGGGAAAAGAAGGAGATGGGGGGAAAGGGCCTTACCTCCTAGGCTGTTACCCCCCATAAAAAAACAAGAGAGAAGGAAGGAAAGGGAAATAAAAAAAGGAAAAGAGGAGATAAAGGGAAGGGGAAAAAAAAGAGGAAGAATTAGAAAAGAAAAGAAGGGGGATATCAGTTGCAATCTTCCCGCCAACAAGTTGTGGATCGGGGGCAAAGGCCCTTGCCTCTCCTCCCCTCCCCCGCCAAAAAAAAGAGAGAAGGAAGGGAAAGAGGAGAGCTAAAGGGAACAAAAAGAGGAAGAAGAAAAGAAAGGTGATTAGAAAGAAGGGAGATCAGTTGCGATGAATCCCGCCAACAACGTGTGGATCGATCAAGGGGCAACAGGCTTCCTCCCCAGCAAACCCTAAAGAGAGAGAAGTAAGGAAATGGAATGGGAAAGAGGAGAGAAAGTGAAGAAAAAAAAGAGAAAGAAGAAAGGTAGGAGAGATCAATTGCGTTTTTCCCGCCATGCAAGGTGAGGCTCGAGGGGGGCACTGCATATGGCGCACTTATGGAGGGAGCTTGGCGGGGGCAATATAATTCAAACATGGTTTATTTCTAGTTCGATACCGGTGATTTACAAATGTTGCTGAAATGATCGACATAGTTTTCCGAGATTTTTCCTCACTTTTTAGTAAATTATAATTGTTTATGCGTTTGTTGGAAAATGACAAATTCCTATATTTACAGTCAGGCAAGAAATGTGCTTATTTAGAGGCCTAAATGTCAAGGCCCGAGGAACGGCGGGCCTCGGGCCTCGAGCCCCCACCTTTTTTGAAAAAGTATATTAACGAGAAATAGAAAGAAAAAGAAAGAAAGAAAAGTGACCTGCCAGTGTCACAAAATACATAAAAATATGCTCATCTAACCTTGATTAAAGCCTCAAACCCTGAGCTTCCGGTAGCTCTGCCCCTGGATTCCACCTAGGGCCCTAAGGCGGGCCCCTGAATGCTTATCTGACCGTTATAAAATGCCTAAAACCCTGAGCTTCTGGGGCTCTGCCCTGGACCCAACGCCAATTAGTGTCCTGCCAGTGTCAAAAATAAGGTATCAAAATATGCTCATCTGACCTTAATTAAACGCTTAAAACCCTGAGCTTCCGGGGCTTTGCCCACACGACCCAACCAATGGCACTAAGGTGGGCCCCTGCATGGATGCTCATCTGACCTCATTTATTCCCTAAAACCCTTAGCGGGGGCTCCGCCCCCTGGACCCCACGCCAATTAGTGTCCTGCCAGTGTCACAAATAAGGTATCAAAATATGCTCATCTGACTGAATTAAATGCCCATACCCCCTGAGCTTCCGGGGGCTCCACCCCTTGACCCCCGCCAATTTACGCTACGCTCTACCTGATCATATATACTCATATATAGCCTCCCCACCCACTATGAAAAGCATTCAGCGGGCCTGCATGTAAGAGTGGGGTGATGCAGATTTTGTCTGCCCCCCACCATACCCTTTTCCAGCACACAAACACATTAGGCACTCTCTGGAAGGGCCCACCATGCATTGCTATAAAAGTAGTCCACCATAGGGATGTTGCGAAGTGGTCATATGATGCACTTATATAGGACTACTTTTTATATCTCGACATGCGAGTTCCTCCAAAATATGGGAGTTTGCCCCCTGGGTAATATATGGAGGAATGTGAATGAATGTATTATACATGTACGTGTTTATTCAGCTCTCGTATCCTTCGGTCAACTTTCATTCACACATGTTATCCTAACTCATTCATTTGTAATTCATTAATGACATCTACTATAAATCAGTGCATTCAATCTACTTCCTGTATTCCCTTCCTTTTTCTCATCCTTTCACAATCACATATTCATTATGGGCCTTCCATTCTGCCTTTCACAATCATACGTTTCACCCAACAATTTTTCACAACCCACCCTACACTCTTCCTTTGGTCTATATTCTTCACCACACATTCTGGACTACATGTACCTTTAACTACCAAGACATATTTATGTGAAATAATGATGGCAAATTATACCGTATCAATCATGTATTCATCCCTAATTACATTTAATAGAAAAGTACAACAATTACTTAATGGTATTGATATTTAATTTAGAAAACGAGATTGAATTTTTGTAATAAAAATGGCTTTGTATGCAAAAAATGTGCAATATAAAACTGGAAGTGATAGATTGAAACACAAATTATAATATAATATGTACATCTTTGACTGCGTAATTCCTTGCACATGTGCAGTGGTAAATTAAGTTTTCATAGAAAATGGTGCATTTATATAATGACTAATGATTGGTAAAGAGAAGTCACAAGGAAATTACCTACATTGTAGTTATATTGGAGCCTTGTTATATGAGGGCCCAAAACCAGAATACAAAGAAGTGGGACCATCAAAATTACATTTGGATAATTATAGTGTTTATTATAACGAGGTTCCACTGTATTTAGATCAACGGTACATGCCCACATTTTAAATGACGAGGGGGCAGCCCGAGCACAGGTGCAAACTGCTATCGTCTGACGATTGATGCCTCCTCCTTCTACAGCCGTCAAAGCCTGGGCCTAGTTACCAATGAAAAAGAGCTGGATTGGAAGTCCATTTGAATGCTGCATGAAAAGAAAAAGAAAATTCAAATTCATCAGAAATCATGCACGGAACAAGAACATGTCTGGCACATTTTGATACAATTGACATCTTTTGATGCAATTTGGAACATTACATGTATAAGGACATATTCAACAAGTAACATTCCAATTTCCTTTTTTGCTACCAGAACTAGAGAAGCTCAAAGCTCCCACTTATGAAGAAATACATCTAAACCTGTATATGTGGATATGTCATCGGACTGCGGATCACAAGGTCCGCTGTTCGAGTTCCGCTGCATCACCAATGTTCTTTAGTAAGACATTAATCTACATTTGCCACACTCGACCTGGGTGAGGTAAATGGCTGGAATTAATTCCTTGAAATGCTAGAGCGCCGTAATGGTGGCACAGCTAAAGCCGGTTAATAATTTCTAAATTTGGAAGCGCATAGAGATGTTTAAAATGTGATATGCGCTACACATTTCTGCTTGTACATGAATATATGCAAGTATTGCACTTTTTGATGACATGCGCATACTAATTGTAATTGTTACACCTTACAGGTATATCGGATTTCGACGAAAATGGTATCAGAATGTGCATAAGACTTGCAGCGAAATCTCTGAAAATGTGAGGTTAACCATACTTGACTGGAACCATCCGTTAATAGAAAGTACATGTAATATTTAAATATGTTTTTTTGAGAATTACCAAATCCAATTTTTATTAAAGGCCGTGTAGCTTGGCAAATACTGGTTAATGCCATCTACGTCTTCTTTTGGACAACTGCACGTAAACGAATGGACTGGATTAACGGTAGTCAGCGACTTAATCTCGATTAGCCCCGAGTCAGGCCATGGGAAAGACACTTAGTCTCGTCAGTCTACACTCCCTTTAAGGTTGACAGTTGGGTTTATTTGACAAATAAATGTTAGATTAGGTTAGATTTGCCTAGTTCTGTCTGTATACACATGGATTCCCTGTAATCTGGACTCCAGTGGTCTCAACAACGGAAAAGGGATGATTTTAAAAGAGATTGTTAGAGAAGGAAACTTTCATAACCATGTACCTCTCCAAAACAGCCCATTATTTTGTTGTTCTGCCTTTGTCTCCTCAAGTTGTCATCTTGCTTCATCAGCGTTCATCTCCTATGGTGAAGCATCATCCTAAAATTTAAAATAATGCAAAAGCATTATACACAAATTATAATTGCCCTCATGTTGATCAGTCTTCTGAACAAGGATACATATGTTCAGCTGGGGGCAGTGTTCGTAGTAGGTCCATGGGTAGATGATCAAGATTTTACTTTACCTAAAATGAAAACAACTTCTTTTTTAGGGGAGGTCGGGGGTGGTTAGGGCAATTAAACCATTATAACCACATGTAGCTATTTCAGTGTGAGTTGAAAAATTGAATCAAGAGTTTCGCGGACATTATGCTTACATGAGAGGTAGTATGTCAATCCACATCCAGTACCATCCCCTTCCTCTCTCTAGAAAAATACATTTGTGAAAGTTATATGTAGTTTTTTTAAGGAAGACATTGAAATTTTATAACCGTAGTCCCTGGGGCAATTTTGGGAGAGGCTGCCCACATGTCAGAGAGACTCATTCTCACAAAGTTAGATCCCTTTCACCCAAGGATAATTCCTATCAAGTTTGCTTAAATTCCAGCAATCCTTTTATAGAAGTAAGAGTATATCAAAATATGACCCTGGGGCACCTGGGGCTGCCCCATGCCAGATGGTTACCTCATATCAACAACTTTAGATACTTCCTTTCCCAAGGACGATTCCTGTCAAGTTGAGCATTTTGCTGAGGTGAGCTAATAAATAATTTCTTAGATTTTCATCTACATGTATTTATTAAATGAACCAAACTGTCAAACTTAATAGTACCGAAGGGCTATAAATGCCATATTTCATCGTCGTCTTGGTTACTGGTTCCAATCAACAGAGCCTGCGCATGAGGTTCACCGCAAAATCATTCAAGCAACGGGATGGACCTGGGCAAATTCAGTGTGTGGCGCTGGTGTTATCACCACGCCATTGTTTAGCACAAAATTGTTTGGAACCAGCACCCTTGACAACTTGGCCAATACATCACACTTCGGTACTCTATAACCTTCATTTGTTTTTTGATGATATTTCTACTATGATTCAAATCAACTTGTTATCATGGTTAGATTTCCCCATTTCTGTCTGTATACACATGGAGTCCCTGTAATCTGGACTCCAATGGTCTCAACAAACAGAAAAAGGAAAATTTGAAAAGAGATTGTTGTCAGGGTAGAAGGAAACTTTCATAACCATGTACCTCTCCAAAACGGCCCATTATTTTGTTGTTCTGCCTTTGTCTCCTCAAGTTGTCATCTTGCTCCATCGGCGTTCATCTCCTATGGGAAAGCATCATCCTAAAAAATGAAGAAAAAAAAATGAAAAATTAAATATGTAAAAGCAGTATACACAAATTATAATTGCACTAATGTTCATCATTAAGTCTTCTCAACAAGAATACATGTTCACGTGGGGCAGTGTTTGATGATCAAGATTTTACCTCTTCTGTCCCCCCTCCCTCCTCATACAAATTTGTGACAGGTCATTTACAGAACTTGTTTCTGACAAATTTGTAAATCTACTGACTTTGGAAACATTGTTTCCAAACTCTTCCTGACACCCCACAATATAAATTTTTTCAAATGATACCACTTTACTGTGGCCACATTAGTCCATCCTAGAAATGAATCACTTCCATACATTCTATTTACAAATGTTTAAAACATTTTGAAAAACAATCCAAAATTATCACATTTACTCCACAATTGTACTCATATACAGTCAAACCTGCTTTAGTGACCACCTGTCTACAAAGACCACCTGTCTACAAGGACCACATTTTTGTTTCCCTTGAAAATGGTTTCTCATTGAAACATGTACTAAAGGAACCTGTCTACAAAGACCACTTTTTGTGTTTCCCTTAGGCGGTCGCTATAGACAGGTTTGACTGTATCTCTTTTATATATCTTTTCATGGTTTACCTACATATATTAAGGAAAATCAATTTCAAGATCACTGAATATTACACCATCATGTTTATAAATAGACGTACATGTAGGCCTATACCTGTCAATTTTTATGTGAAATCTTTAGGTGTCCATACCATCTTGCATCTTCAACATTTGTGGCAATGTCTATAATAAGTTCCATGAGTTGGGTTCTTCTGTTAAAGTTAATCTGAGGAAAAGATATCGAAACGAAAGATAAAATCTTTCTCATAATTTTCCCTACATCTATAGGCCCTATCCGCATTTTGACATGTTTTCGCATTCGATAGAAAAATTGGTCATCTTTTAATAATTGTCTTATTATTGTTATCTTTCACAGTTCACAGACAACTAATTTAACGAAAAGACAGCGCTCTTGTTTAAAAACTGCCCCACAAAATATACCTTTATGCTGTGCTCAGTTTATCTCATCAATTGAGCTTGTAAAGCTACATTAGCCCATCACAGTTCTACATATTCGCAAATGAGAACTGACATGACCAACTGAATTTGTCAACAACCATCATACCTTTCCTATTGTACTTTTGTCTATTTATCATGTATTTCATCTTTTGCACAAGCTGCACCTTGAGCATTTGATTGTCAAGTGGATTTGGTGCCTTACAAATCTTATGTATTATTATTATAAATGACAGTCATCTTGTTTCGTTCAGTACAACTCAATACCTCATCCACTTTGGCATGCCATGAACACATACTTTATAGAGTGGCATTAATAATAACACTTGGATCAGGGAGATAGAAACACTGCAATTGAACAAATTAATTCATCAAGACAAATTATTTGAGATTTATCTAAAAGCCTTGATCTCGAGTCCGACTCTGAGAGTGGAAAAGGGCAGGAAAAATGCTCCACGCAGACGGCGAACTAGGGACATTTAATGTTTGGAACTTCACGAGAAAGAATGGCATCGTATGATTTGTTAGAATTTTCGCGACAAAGTGATGTAGTAGTAGTAGAATATATTAGCGCCTATATAATTCATTGCCAGAGAAGTTATCTGTGAAAAACCGCTCATGTGACCGGAAACCGGGCAGGCAACATGCAGTAGATCTAGACTACTTTGACTTCGATGACTACTTCGATGACTATTTTAAACACACACAGATATGCATGCATGCGTACGGCATGTAGCAGGATAGCACTAGCACT
This sequence comes from Mesocentrotus franciscanus, assembly GCA_037976565.1. Classification (NCBI taxonomy): domain Eukaryota; kingdom Metazoa; phylum Echinodermata; class Echinoidea; order Camarodonta; family Strongylocentrotidae; genus Mesocentrotus; species Mesocentrotus franciscanus. The sequence goes on from CP137675.1 coordinate 29,546,001, forward strand.
ATACTGTAGGCCTACATACAAAGTCTATAGTATAGTATAGAGTCTAGTACTAGTAGTAGCAGTAGCAGTGCCATTGCCATTGTATAATTAACGACTCATTTCACTTTTCAGAATAGATCCACCATTTAAGACCCACCTAGATTGGAATAGGGTAATCTGTTGCAGTATAACTCGAATTTATTCTGATCACTGATGCAAGAAACTTACGAAATTGAACGGTTAACTTAAAAATGTAATTAGGTCTATGAGTTCGAACTTCTTCTTATTCTTTAATTTGCACGGAAATTCCCGAGATTGTCCCCCTAAAGTCTGGGAAGACTTTCCCGGGAGGTAAGGGGGTAAGGCTGAAAACTAGCTCATGACGACAAAAACTGAAAAGTTCGAGAGTAGATTGCACAGTATGTTATTTCCAAAACATCTAGATCTAGTATGAAATCCTGAAATAGTATGAAAGCACTAGAAAATAGAAATGTATCTAAAGTACATGGCAGTCATGATTGTAGCGGAATATATTAAATATATGGATAATTATAGCACGACTCACCTTCGAGTTTCTTGGGTCTTAGACTCAGAGTTCACCGCACAGAAAGATCTCTTCTATATTTCGATCAAGCGACCAATAAGACTTTGGTCGTAGTTAGCGCAACAAAAGAATGATAGAATTCAGGCTATGGTGTCTTCGAAATAAAAAAACAAAAAGTGAAAATGTAACATGGATGATATTGATAAAGAGAAGAAAGATTGGACAAAAGCTTTCACCAGAGTCTCCAATGTCACAGCAAAATAACAGATTTCATATCATAGCAAAACACGAGGGGTAACCTCGCTTTTCATAAGGACCGCTATTCATAATTTGAGAAAAGGGTCTCTATTCATAATAGGACATGAGGGTCGCTATTGACAATGCGACGAGAGGGTCGCTATTCATATTACGAAATGAGGGTCGCTATATTATATTCATAATACGAAATGAGGGTCGCTATATAATACGGGGTGATCGAGGGTCGCTATTCATTCAAAAATGAATATGAAATAAGCAATGAACAAAATGATAAGAAAGCGAAATAATGAATATGGGACACCCCACGGCTGTGGCGTAGCCGCGGTGAGGGGGGGGGGCGTGAGAGATTTTTTTATTTATTTATTTTTATTTAGGGGTGCGATATATATAGCCCTCGTAGCGACAAGGAGGCAGGATATAATGATAAATACAGAACAAACACAGGAAAAATACGGAATTTAAACATAAATATGCAATCAGGTTCAGAAAAAGGTAAACATTAATTAATTCGAGACATAAATTCAAAGCAAACACAGAAAATATACATGTAATGATGTAATAATTATTCAAATCCATTTATAATCATGCTACGAGGGCTATTGATGTTACGAGGGCTTTAGCAGGGGCGGATCCAGGATTTTCCAATAGGGGCGGCCTGAAATGTAAAAATCGCGCCGATCGATATTTCGCTCAGTGGGGGAGTAGTGTGAGCACTAAGTAAAATAAACAAAGAAACAAAAAAACTCAAAACCCCTCCCATTGAGCAAACGAAAAGGAAAATTTGTAGTTACCATCTTTTCTCTAAACTTTTTTTTGCCAGGTGGGGGGCGGGCCGTCGGGCGCCCTCGCCCCCCACGTGGATCCGCGCCTGGGCTATATATATCCTACCCCAATTTTTACGCTACATGACGCGAAAAAACCCTTCAAGGTCCGAAAGTGTTCAAGCCCCTATCCCCCAAAAAAACAATTTGAAGTGCCCCCTCATCCCTCTCCGGGCAGTAACTAGGCTCATGGTCCGGTCCAAACCCATTTGGTTTCGGTGTTAGGAAAGTTTCAGGAAATCAAGATTATGGATAAATGAAGTTAGGTTAATCAATATGATTACTCGTATCCTGAGGTATGATAATTCCTGGAAAAACGAAAATCTATCAGTCTTCATTGGCTATTAATTGAAGAGCTTCTGGATGCCTGGATATGGCTGAGGCTATAATGATTTGTAGGTCCATAAGTCCTACTTAAACCTACTTGCTACAAAAACATTATTTTCGTTTATAAACAATTACTAGTTTCTGAAATAGCAAACTCAGTGATAGTGGGCCTGCTTGTTCTACTTAATGTCTCAGTGGCATAGCCTGGATAAGATTAGTCGGGGGCAGGGTAGTGGGGCAACATTTCCCATAAGGCGGACAAATTATGATATGATAAGATGTTTTACTACTTTTTCGTCACCGCAGGAGCGGGGAAATATATTAGCTAGATTATGGGGATGTCTCTATATAATTATCAAAGATAAAAGGTAAAATATACTTCTTAAAGAGACAAATATTCGGGGCCATGTGTAGCCCCCGCCCCGCAGCTACGCCACAGCCGCGGGGCGTCCCCCATCCAATATTTCCCTTTGTTATTACCATTTTGTTCATTGCTTATCTAATTTGTATGAATAGCGACCCGAATAGCGATTTGAGATTATAATATGCCCTTTTAGTTTTAGGAACACGCATTTCTATCGAATTTTGACATTTCAACTTCAAGTTGAGGTTATATAATACGCCCTTTTTATAGGAACATGCAATTCTATTGAGTTTAGAAACTTAAACAAATAGATGTAGGTAATTTTAAGCATTTTCAAACTATTGCTAAATAAAAAGATTGAACTAAACAAAATATGAAATACTGAGTTTCAAGTTATTTTTGGCCAGGTTTTCACAGTTGGTAAATTATATTAGAGCTTCAGATGGAAATCGGCCATTATTAACGCATAACGTTTAATAAAATATATAACTCAAATTAACAGCATTTAGATTTAAAGGCCATATAAAGTATTGTATAATATTTCAATAAAATAAAGAGCTTATCAAATTAAATGTTTTTGATCATTACTCCTAATTAGGGCGCATATGTTTGTCACGTGCCAATATTTTTTTTGTCTTCTGCAGATTGAAGTTAGGGCTCAAACCGGCATATCGAGGGCTTATCTACACAATAATGGCAACAATTCGGCTTTAAGTTTGAAGTCTTTCAAAAAAAAAAATCGTATGACGTTTCCGTTACATATTGATCCACACCATGTAAAAGCGGTAAAGTTGTTCTTTACTGCCAAACATGTGTCACATGCCGACAGTTTTTTTCCGGGTTTCACCGTTTCAGATTGAAGTTGGGCTCAAACCGGTATTTTTTCCTTTTCGATTAGACGATTTGGAAACACTACAACCCCGTTTGGTGGCTGGCTTCCTCATTAAGCGCTAACATTGTGGGCTTCCAACGTATTGGTCGCAGGCTTATTGGTCGCTAGTGTCAAGGGCTAGTCTCGTACGTACAGCCAATTGTATGGTGAAGTACTGTTCCGTTTGGGGCTAGACTCGTACGTTTAGCCATTTTTATGGTGTTATTAATTTGATATAAATTGTAGCCAACAAACGATTTGGGAGTAAACAGTACATCTCTCGATTGTCTTATGTTACATAAAAATACAATATTAATGGTAAGATACAATCAAGTGGAGCAGAGTGGAGGTATATACATTTTAAGTCGATTTGTTAAGTTGTAGGGTTCAGGACGCATTTCGCCAGTGGACACATCTCGCCGTGACTTAAGCGGCGACATGTGTCCGACCTAAGACACATATCGCCGAAGTAAGACGCGTCTCGCCACCCAATTTTCGGCGACCTGTGTCTGCGGACACAGATCGCCACCCGGACACTCTGGCCCGTGACACCGGCTACATCCCACGAAACTGACGACCCACAAGACAGACATGGTCGGTCTCGCAAACCTTGTGAAAAGTAGTCAGGACTCCATGAGGCCGACGGCTTACGAGATCGACAGGCTACGAGAACGACATGTCTGTCAAGCTCTTTTCAGGGCCAACCAGACATTGTCGGTTTCGTGGCCCGTCTGGCCGTGGCCTATCGGCCTACTGCGATGTCTCTCTTCCGCTAGATCAGGGCGAATGTTGATGTCTGAAACTTACACTAAAACACGTCGAAAAACACTCACGGTATATTTTTGTTTTGTATGACATTATAACCATTCGATGCACAAATGATAAGAGTAACAATAAGAGTCTATAGTGATATAACAAGTTCCACTTACGTTCCGCAAACCTTGACTGTGCAAGTAGTATCGGTGATGAGAATGAACGGAGGAGTTATAACTTCAACCTCAAACCTTGGTAGAACTGTTATGGGAGAAGATAAATCGAGATAGCTTGAATTAGTGCTTGATAATTCTCTTCTCTTCAGGATATCATTTACCCGGATAGAATGGAGGGGAAATATGTTACGGAAAAGACACAAACGTGCAGCCTCCAAAACACGTAGTGTTACGGAAATTTATTCGAATGCCGATTACACCAGAGACGTCAATTTTATTTGACACAAGTGTACGTCAATAACTTGTCCTGTCATTGACGCGCCATGTGCGATTGACATTGTAGAAACAGCAATTGTAAATAAACAGTGTAAACATTGTATGGAACTATTGACGTATGGACTGATTGCAGGTTAAAATAGCAAGTAGCAGGGGGTGACGTTTCTGAATATACAACTATGTCACGGAATAAAGTAGACACTACTCACCGTACTCTTCAACGGTAAAGGTCTGCGTTACCGATTCGGCGCCTCGCAAGACCTTGATGTAGTAAGTCAGCTTCGTGATCCCGTCTGGGAGCTCGTCCGGGAGTTCGTGCTCGAGTTTAGTCAGCCCTTCCTCTCCCCTGACGTTCGTCCACTGGTTGACGCGCTGGCGACTCTGAGTCTCCACTATAACTGAATCAAACTATGGGGAAAAGGATTCTTATTAATTACCATTAGCGATAATTATTATTTTTTATTTTGACTGCGTACAACAGTGAAGTAATAGATAATAATCATAAAATTTAAGCCAATGCCTTAAGCACACGAGGCGTCATTTTTACTTGCGTTAATTAGCCCTTACTCTAAATTTACGGTTGACGGTTTGCTTTACCTGACTGCTGAAAAAATCATGTGCATGATAGTCAGTATTCAACAAGTAGATCGACGGCTTTAAGTTTTATCTGAGAGACTTGGTAATAAGGATGCATGTCTTGGCAAGAGGCACTAAGGCATCCACTTGGTTTCGTACCCGGGTCTTTCAAGTTAAGAGACCATTGGTCTACCACTGAGCCATTTCTCGTCTCCTCGACGAAATATTCAAAATTCAACTAAATATTACAGTCCTTTGGAAACGACGTTACCCTCGAGTAGCGCTTCGTAATCGCAAACTGTACTATCCGCTGACCTGCGTCATAAAAATGATCCCTAATGTGCATTAGGCACAAAGTGTTCAAGAAGATGTAGTGCGTAGCCCTCCAGCGCTGATAAAGATTTGTCGGGAGTAGAGGCTCGATGGCTATATTGATTAAGGTTTGCTTTTCTCAAGCCATTTTCAGCTAGCATCGGTCAACTATTACTTGAAATAGATAGATCCAGGATGACTTTTTTCGAGGATATTTGTGTCAAAATATCTAACAAGCAAAATGAATAATTGAATAAGTAAATAAAGTGTCAAAACAAATGTGGCATTAGCATATATATCAATATCAGAGTAGATTTAAATTATTAAATGAATTGTTCTAGTAGATAACTAGGTAACTGCAGTCCCCTATATCTTATGTACATAGTTGCGATTTATATCAATCGCAAATGAGGTGCAGTTAATCGCAACTGTTTTAATATGAGACGGTGCCCTGATCAAGCGATTACAGCGTGAAAATAAAAACGGAAGTACATAAGAATTTGTGCATCACTTGAGGTTTGGAAATCAGCAGCATGATCAAAATTACATGAAAGTGACCGATTCTTGTTGAAGACCAGGACTATGCAGCGCACACATAAATGTGTAGGCATATATGGGGCTGGCATAGAGGTCTAGTACAAACTTTTCAGCTATTTTTCATCAATATGGGAGTCTTTGAGAAACAGTCCTCTATGATGGAGGAATATGGAGGGATTTTCCAAAGTATCATTAACCAAAAATGGGAAAGCTCGTATTTGTCTCTTTCTCTTTTTCACTTTTGCCCGAACTCAACGTTGTCTTTATGATAAACACTTTGATTAATACTTACTGGTTCTGTGACGGTTTTCAGTTCACTGTTCAATGTCAGAGCACGGAATCTCACTGGGAAAAAAGAATATCATACAAATTGCATATCATATACAGTAGGCTTGCGGGTGCACCATGTAAGAGAGAGGGAGGATTGAGGAGTCCTGAAAAGGACTCTCGGTAATCTTTCTTGAGGGTGTGTAGTCCTGAAAAGGACTGTTGGTGTAGTCTTAGCTTATAGTTCTAAGGAGAACTATAGCGCTTGGAGAGGATGAGTGGCGGGAGTGGCTCGACGTTTTGAATAGGTTGACTATCCGTCGTTAGGATCTCCTCAATAGAATTCAAAATAATCGTACAAAAGACAAACGTGGATATTGATTTTTTTTTTTTTTTAGTTCAGGCAAAAAAGAACAATTATGTAGGAAATCGAACGCTTTGTGCATCACAATGGCTTTGCAAAATTACTAATATTTTGATTAGCTCCATGATAACCTTTCCAATACCAAATATAGATAATTCTTGTACTGGAAACAGTTGTGTGGCAAAGAGTTAATCTTATGATTAGACAGTTACCTGTCTGACCGGGTTGGTAAATAAGTTTATCAGTCTGGACGTATGTTCTTAACCCGCCTTGGGCCCGGATCGTCACGAATCTTTCTTTCGTGACTTCGTAGCCATCCTCGCTCACGTTTTCGGCTCCCTGTCGTCGCAGTTGAAGGCGAACTTTCTGTATTTGACTGTATGTTGAATCGATCGTTGGTACCTGAAAAAAGGTAGGCATCGACTTATAATTTGTATACCATGGTCACAAAGACTTTCAAGAAATCAACTTATTAAAGCGCCATTTCAAAACCCTATAATTATTTCCCCTATAGAAATGATCGCAATATGTAATAATATCATCGTCATATTCACGCATGTCAATGCATGCAATAGGTGACTTGGAAGGCTATGATTTTTTGATTTTTTTTTCTAGTCGTTTTGTATACAACTAATAAATCAAGGCATTCCTTTTTGCACCCCCTCCTCTTCAATCGACGTCTATTTTACTGGCAAGCATGAATTGCGTTTTAGTTACTAACGACGGACACCTTCAAAATGTTTTTCGAATTGATATATTGTTACTCAAAAAGACAATCTATGTCTTACATCAAATTCGAAACAGTTCTCTCCTTGTACGGCCTCCTGTTCTCCAGGACTCCAGTATTCTTCGTATTGACCCTTTGCATTTTTCCTCAGGAGAGACACCCGGTAGTCCAGGACACCGTCGAGCTTGGCTACCAGGAAACATATCCTCTCTTTGGTTTGCACGTAGAAGAGTTTGGGGATGAGGAAGAGGTAGGAGATATCCTGGTTGAAATCCTCTTCTCGGAGTTTCTCAGGGCTTGGTGGTAGTGTTGGACTGTACATCGCGAATAATGGATATGAAGAAATTATTTCACCCATTCACCTGTCTGCCTGTCACCTTTAAACAGTCTGTACCCGTTCACTTCACCGTATGATGGAGCATGAAGTTGCTTTAATAACTTCGTATGGGGTACACATTTGTTAGACTAAATTATGTTCCGTTATCCCCTCCGTTTCTGAATAAAATTCTTTCAAAGTATCTAACTATTTTTATCACGTCTTTATGAAACCATTATGTGATTTGTTATAATCAGAAGTTGAACAAATACCAAACATTATACTGCACTTAGCCCTTGTAAAAGTCAACACCATAGACACATTCATGTCCTCCCTTTTTCACTCGACTGGTCTTCAAACATCTTTAATGCTACCTGAAGTCAGCTTGTTCATGTTGGAAGTTCGGCTCAAGCAAGTTTGCAGGCAAGACGAATATGAATCTTGAGGGTAACATTTTGTTGATAGAATGTGAAACATTCCAGAAGACTATGTCTTCATTTATTCTGTTGTTGTTATTTTGTTCTTTGTTTGCAGTTTTTTACGGGGACATTGTCATACTGCCTCTCTTAATTTTGCACCAACTTGTCTGAAAGACTAAAAGTGAAAGCAAATAACTATACTAATTTTCTCCTTTTCTATACATTTAAGCTCATTTAAAATTAGTATAGCCGTGAACATGAAACGAAATAAGAATATACACAACCGACCCTTAATGCAAGTTCGATAAATGGATTACTCTTTTTGAAGAAGAAAAAATATTTCATTTTTATAATGCTTTAAAAGAATAATGGTAGTTAGACTCATTTTATAATATGACTGTAAAGTATCTAAATGAACACATCGCAAGGACTTTCGAAAAATCAACTTAGATCGGATAACGTAATACACCATTGTAATGTTCGTTCCTTCAAAAGGAGTTGGACAGGGCTACTATGAATACCTTAAGTTGATTTTTCGAATTCTGTTGAAATTGGTATTTCTGTATTTCTTAAAGCCTTACGCTGATGTCGTTTTGGGTTTATTTGTAACTTCTTCTTCAACTGGTGGTAAAGGGAACACTTCTACAGGGGGTTCCACCAACAGTTCATCTACGTTTTCCTGTCCTCTCACCATCACTGCGATAGTGAAGATGAGAAGACCTGCAGTAAGCCTCATCGTGGTCGTAGACGTGATCGAAACGTGAACCCTCTCTGTGATAACAACAGAAATATGAAAAATAAGAAAACAGCGAAAAGGATGAAGAACTTATTTTTGCTAAAACTCTTTATCAATTCTTCACTCGTTAAAACTTGTTTTTATTTCTTCCCCATTTCTATAACCACCAAACCTTAATGGGGTCGCTACACCACTTTATTGTTAATGTTTGAATTTGTTTATGTACATTATTTCTTTTGGGAGAATGGGTAGATGGGGGCAGGTGTCGTCATCACGATCTGGCGAAATTTTGCAGTGATTTCCACTCCAATTTTCGGGGGAAGGGTATGTTGTTTTGCTTTTGTCTTGTTTTGTTTGGTTTTTCATATTTTATTTTTCTTGCTTTATTTCTTTCTTTCTAGCTTTCTTTCTTTTTTTGTCATTGTTGTCATTATTCAAGTATATGGGCCACCTCGGGAGGGAAAAGTGAACTGCATCACACATTCGTAGAACGAATCAACATGCGTAGACATAGCAATGTACAATCGTTGAATGCCCACTCTCCCAGTTTGAAGCCCATGAAAAAAAATAGAAGCTACATATGAAGGCTTATAGCATAATAGGCAGTTCTGGTTAATATGCGTTCCGCCCCTCCAATGTCCGTTGAGGAATCCGCCCCTGTTTATTGATTTCCGGATAGGCCATTCAAAGGAAGTTGCATTTACCCTTACACATCCTTGAAATCGAAGGACGAATATCGTGTCTTTTTTGTACCTATACGTTGAGAATAATTTTTGAATACAAATTTTAGAAATATGAAATAATATTCGATTATGCTATCATATTTCAATAATGCACTTAAGGCCTGCAGTGGTAAGTCTGTATATTTGCATAGATTTCTAGAAATGGAACTTTAACACAAATTTTGCAAAAGCAATCAAAATTTGTTTTGCTTTCCCTCTTTTCCCCGATCCCATCTTTAAAAAAACAATTCTAAGTAAACAGGAAAGGTTCATTGATCAGCGACAAAAGTTTCATTGTCCAAAAATCGATATTCCAAAGCAACATCTGGGATAATACTGCACGAATGCCTTCACATGGTACTGACTGTCACGTTAAGGGTGAGGAATTTGTATTGTTCAATTATGAATCATAGCCTACTAAGAGTATTTTGTAGATATAATCTAGTATAATTTGTTTAAAAACTAATAATAAAAGGGTACAAATATTATAGTAATTTTTTTCTGATTTCATTTGATGTAATAATTAATTTATAGCATTTATATTCGATACCAATAAGAAGCACCACCTGTCAAGTTACCTTCGGACCCCTGACTCCAGGGATTTTCACCCCTAAATGATAATTACGTTCTCCGTTACAATTACCCTGAGCAGGAGCAGATCAAACCTTTTTGTAAAGGGGCGATGGCACCAATTCTATCAAAATTAAAACACATTGAATCAGGCCAAAACTGTTGTTGTGTTTTCCAGGTACGCCAGTGGGGTGTCAAAGGTGGTTGTAAAGGGCGGATTCCTCCTCCAAAGACAATGCCCCATAGAGAGTTAGTTGTACGTCAGAAGGTTTGGAGGTTTGAGTGTCACTGGGGGTGATGATGCCCAAGGATTATCATGATACGGGTGGGCATTTTTTTCAGGGGGAGGGGGTATGCCTGTTGAACCAATAACCAGGCTTTCCCTTTTATTTTCCCTTCTGTGATCCTCTGCCTACTCTTCTGAAGTGCGATTTTGATATTATTACAGATTATTTTTTCAGGCTGAATATTTGTATAATAGTGCTGACCCATGGTGCCGGATTAGCCCACTGGGGCCCATACCGTTTGATTTAAATGACAAGCGGTGAAAATATCTCCGGCCGCAAATATTTTATTTTTGTTAAATTTTTCCATCGTGTCCTCAACGTTTCCATTCCGTCTCCATACCGAGTCCTTACCGCTTACAACGCCCTCGTACCAGCTATTGTCACCGTGTAAGCCGTTCCCTCGCAGGGTCTCACCGGGTCCTCAACGGATGGGTACCGGGCGGTAACGGTAACCGGAACACACCCTTACCGTTCGCTAAACGTTCGCTCTGCCCTGAAGACGTCACACACCGTATATCAAATCTGGGCACTCACCCGGCCGGTCACACTTTATAATTCATCATAATGCCTACCCATGGAAGGAAAGCAGCTGGCAGCCAAGGTCAAAAACCAGTTGAAACCAGTAGGCAACTGGTACCAGTTGACACCAGTATATTCAACTGGTATTGGATATGGAAATTGAAACACCGCTAACTGGGACCAGTAGATATACCAGTTGATAAACCAGTTAATTATCCAGTAAACACCAGTAATCAACCGAAATTTATATGCAATATTGGCATCTGGCCACCAACTGGACCATATATTATAGACTCTTGCAATTACCCCCATCACAAAGATCATATGAAGTGGATTACAAATGAGTATCATGTTATGTTAGCAATGATGAAGGATTCGCGGTCATAAATTACGGCGCGTGGGGGCGCGTGACAGGCACCGCGGACCAAAATAAACGCATCTTTCGGGGCAATGTGGCAAGGAAAATCGGCAATAACATTAACAAAACAGGCAGAAGATGGCATCCAAATCTGGTATCAACTTAAAGGTTAGACATCAGAGAAAATGGTGGTAATAAAATTAATGTTGAAATCCCTGGAAATCAAAACATTTTCTCTGGATTTATTAAAAAAACATGGATAATTAGTCCATTTTTCAGTGAATTACCCTATATTATATTATGAAGATTGTGTTTTTTTCCATTTCTACCCCATTCTTGCAGTGAAATGAACTATCAGGAATGTGTGAGAGCAATTTCATATTAATAACTTAAAAACTTCATGTTAAATTGAAAGATTTATAAAATAAGTCACTTTTGCACTAAAACTGTGAATATGTAAGATTTTGCTGTTTGAAGGAGTAAATTTATACCCTATTGTGCATACCGGAATTAAATATTTTACTGAGGTATTCTTCAATGTATTATCTTTCAACTGGGCAAGAAAAAAAAATCACAAAAATGACTTTTGGCGCACTTTGGTTCCTCCTAGGCCCACTGTGCGCCGTGTGCCCTCACCGTGTTCCACCGTCCGCACGAAATTTACCACACTTAGCCGGCGCCATGGGACAGCTACTTAAAGAAATTCCAAAATGTCCGGAACCTGTTTTTGTACAATGCTCATTAAAAACGTGTACGCCACTTTGGCAGCCCCTAATTAAAAATTCATAACCAATATGACTTTGAAATGTTTTTCATGATAAAGAGTAACTTATTTTCTGTCAAATGTACCCTATTCATAATATTTCTGTAACGGGTGATTGATCACCGGGCTTTAAAAACTCTTTTAAAAAGTGTTGTAATAAGGCTGATTGAAAGAATGTGGGCCTATGCATGTGCTTCTTTCGTGTTATATCCTTTTAAAAGTTTAATTTCGCCTCGTGATTTGGTGCTTCATTGTTTAAATTGATGCAATGTATCTAGGCTTTCACGGAATCTTGTTTCAATTTAAATTTAAATTTAACTTTGATAAATGCAAGTTGATCAATGCAATAATTATTAATTTTATTTCAATAAATGTAATTTTATGTTTTCAAGTCTGGTTTTACATCACGTATTCATAAAGATCATAAATAACAATATTTAATAATTGTATTTTATCGATTTATTTCTGATATATACTTCATGTAAATGTTACATTTTAATCATTTAGTTTCAATTTTTAATGATCAATAATAATTTTTCTCTTAATACATTATCAAGATGTCCTGCACCGACTCCAAACTGTATATCTGACCTTAAACCCTTTGATTTTCTATTATTTCATATCCAAGTATGCAAACCGAACTCAATATTATTATTATTGTTATCATTATTTATGATTTATGTACTATGTATTGTTTATATCTGGATTCATTTAAAACTGTTAAAGCATAATATGATATCTATGTCTATGGAATTGTTTTTACCTTGTAAATTCACTTGCATCAGCCTCCAGCTGTATTGTTGAATATTCGAATAAAACCTTATCAAATCAAATCAAATCAAATCCATAGGATAATCTTTTTACTATTTTGAACAGCCTACAAACTTCTTGCCTCACGATATGTTCTCTCTGCTTACTTGTCCGCTGCGCTGTTTCACATGCGTAAGGGGCATAATGTGTTTATCTCGCATACCGGTTTCGTACCCAAATGCCAGAAATAACACATATTTGATTTGATTTTCTTCTGCATTCATGTAAGTACAAAGTTTTTCGATAAAAATAATAATATAAAGTACAATGAGTATATTTCTGACAATGAATCATAAATTAGCAAATATATATAACAATTGTTATTTTCAAAAATGAAATGACAAACTGTGACAAATACTCAATTTCCTCAAACAATAAAACTTATTTGCGGAAGAAGGACTGTCATTGTAAGCAGATTGCTTGATAATACAACAGCCCCAGACAAAACTCAGTCATGAAATATATTAACACATTTATTAAGCAGAACGGATGGGTAATTGAAAATACAAATTTTAATGATGATAAGTATCAAAAGAAATTTACTGTAGACTCTAATAACAAAAAGATAACAGCCCAAATAAACTTTATCTATTTTGTATCACTCAATGAGAAGGGTTTTCTAAAACAAAAGATGCGAATGAAGTCAAGATTGTAATCATCATAACGAAGAGAATATCATAAATGATGCTTGTAATAAGCATTTCCTTGTGTTTGAGTTGATATCAAAACCATTTCTTTTCAACTGCACAATAGTCAATGTAAATAATTGATAAATTTTATGTGGAATGAAATAACACCAACATAATGGCTTTTGATCCACATTCACTGCTTCAGCCCTAACTTGGTACAAGAGGATTTTAACAATACTTTTTGAAAAGCCTGCTGCTCAGTCATTCGTGGCAGCAAAATTATGAAAATGGTATCATTAGGGAGGGTATAAGTTATCCTTTAACATGATATATGATTCATGGTCACAAAGGTTATATCTTAATAATTAGAAGTTACCAAAGTTGGGTACACTTTATTTTGATACGCAATGTACAGTTACAGCTACCTTCCTTTTTATTTTTCTTTATGAATTCGTGGAGCGTGTTTGAAATTATCTCCATTAATATTTAAAGTACATTGCGGTTAAGGGGTTATTGAATCAACAGACGTTATTACATTTTTTAAACTTTTGCATTGCGCTACAAATTATTTTAAATCAAATAAGATATTAAAAAGTGATACCTACCTTACTGATAATTATAGCCCAATCTGGAATGCAGATTCGGATGAAGCAAGATCCTTGTCCGATCCGATCAAAAACCAGAATCAATTATGCCACACGAACGACTGGGTTAAGTTTATGAGTGAAAAGTATGCAGATTTTGCCCATCAAAACAAGGTCATGTCGTTGTCATAATTTTGTTCCCCTCCTCAAAATCGATATAATCCTCACTATTAGGCGGTTTTGACACTTTGATGTCTGATCTGATGTCTGTATTTTAATTGGCCTTTGTTGTGCTGGTGTATGGCGTCATATTTATTTTTTCATGAAATATTTAATTTGATTTCTGATTCACAAAGATTTATACTGGAAACTAGTTTTAAACGTGGACATTCTTGGCATGTACGTGCGAATCGGAATCCCGAATGTTGTATTTTACAATGTTCAATTATCTTCAAAGTCATCATAACTATCACTATCATCGTTAAACCTATTGACAACATAATCATCATTATCATAACCATCACCATCATCATTATAATTCAATGTCGAAATTGTTTGTCAACATAATCATCATTATTATAACCATCACCATCATCATTATAATTTAATGTCGAAATCGTCAACATTATCTTCATCATCATTATCATCCCCTTCATCATTACTGGGAGGTTTGGCAGTTTTCCCCGTGGGCCAGTCGGTATTATGTATTGAGTTGCTGGTCGATTTGTGGATGGCTTGTTGGTCTCGGCGAAGTTTTTTTTCCAGTTTGGTACGAGCTGTCTAATTTGAGAGAGTTTTACTGTACATTTGACCATAGTAGATACGATTATCATTGACACGAATTGGCTTAACTCAGTTGAACTTTGGGTAGTACCTGGATTCACATTAACAGGCAAAACGACCTTGTTTGACCTTGTGTACATTCATGATGCATGGTTTAGTGAATTAATCAAATTGTAAAATCATCTGGTTATATTCACACCTATTTCTCAAAACAACATATGAAGTTAGTGATTTCAAAACAGGACCAATCCTTTCAGATCGAAGGATAGGAACAGGGCGTAAACCACAACAGAAAATATTAGCCTAAGAATTGCAGCGCCATCGCGGGGAGGGGTGTGACTGGGAAGGGCAGCTACCTTCTAAGTTTACCCCTCCTGCTACAAACCCTTTCTATGTGAACAAATGCCCCGCATTAGATATACATAGAACGAATGCCCTGATGTCCTTTATTTAGCTTCTGTGCACCTAGGGGACTCATGACTATTAAAGGAGATTCCCCGTTGTGTAGGCCAATATCTGATTTGTGGGCTTGTCTGAATTTTTCAGTCGTTGTCAGGTTATTCGCCCACAGACCCGCCATACGCTCTGCACTGGATTTTCTATCTGAGGAACGGGGCGACTACGTAATAGACGCCCTTAAATCTCTCCACTCTTTTGCTGTAAGGTTGCGGAACAAGCGACCCACCATCCCGAAGACAGCAGCATAATCTTGCAAGCCTATCAATTTTGCAAGG
Source organism: Mesocentrotus franciscanus (assembly GCA_037976565.1). Taxonomy (NCBI): domain Eukaryota; kingdom Metazoa; phylum Echinodermata; class Echinoidea; order Camarodonta; family Strongylocentrotidae; genus Mesocentrotus; species Mesocentrotus franciscanus. The sequence goes on from CP137675.1 coordinate 29,561,383, forward strand.
GAATATTTGTTTGTTATATCTATCATGTTTATACTTAGCCCAATTTGGCCTCTTTAAAGTGATTTTGCCTTCGGTTTGGTTCGCCAAAATACAAATATAGACCATGTTGTTAGGTGCTCTGTAATTGCAAGGCCAATGCGCTATAATTAATCATCATCATCGTTATTATCACCACCATTATCATCACCATCATCATCGTCATCATCAGTATCATCATTATCACTATCACTATTAAACCTATCGTCACCATAATCATCATCACCATAACCATCACCATCATCACCGTCATCATTACAATTTATTTGTGGGCCGGTCCTTATTACGTGTTGAGTTGCTGGTCGATTTGCTTGCTGTAAAAGTGAGGCGATTATCTCTCTCTCTCTCTATTTCATTCTTTGGCACTAGATTCTTGTTATACAGATATGTATAAACATCAACAAAAGGGGGAAAAATAAAAATAAATACAAATAAAGCAGAGAACTTTCAATGAAATAAATGGCTGTAAAGGTCTTGGATGCTAAGTTTAATGTCAGTTTGAATCCTTGTATGACACTAGTTTTAACAGCACAATGTAATCTGTCTTTTACATTATTATTGCCCTGTCCTTTATTAACTCTGTAAGAGAATACATTGAGTAGTATTACATCTTAGTTCAGTTCAAGTTGACTAAATTTAATCATGGGTATCTGTTGTTGCATCTCTCCTTTAGGTAACCGCCCTCTTCAAGGAGCAAGGTCTAAAAAAAATAAACTGTACAGGTAGAGAAGGAGGCATTCTTTCAGCACATGTCCGGGCTGAGCGCCAACTTTGACAAGGTTCTCAAGATGACCAACCAGATGAAGCAGATTGGCGGCTTGGACTCCCAGCTCTATGATATCAAGGTTGTCTAAATTGTGACAGGGTGCTCAAGATCGTCAACAGGATGCAGCAGGTCAACTTGCTATAAGGTCTGTAATGTGAAGGCTGTCTGTATTGTGCCCAGGTGCTTCAAGTCTTTTCGATCAGATGGAGCAGATTGGCCACTTAGACTCCCAGCTCTATAGCATCAAGGCTGTCCAAACTGTGGCAGGGTGTATACGAGCGCCATCAGGATGTAGGAGATTTGCCACATAGAGTCACAGCTCTTTGACCAGGTTCTCAAGATGATCAACCAACCAGATGGAGCAGATTGGCTACTTAGACTCCCAGCTCTATGATATCAATGCTGTTTAAACTGTCTCTGGTTTACAAGATTGCCAATCTGATGCAACAATTTGGCCACTGGTCTCCCAGTTGTATATCACCAAGGATATCCAGAGCTAACCAAGTGCTTAAGAAGACTGACCAGATAGCAGGTCAGCCAGATATGATATTGAGGAATCTTAACTCTGATGCAAGAGTTCATCCAGTTGGACTCCCATATTTATCATAATAATAATAATAATATCGAATATTTAGGAGCGCTAAAAACAATAAGTACCATAGCGCTTACAAATACAAATATATGAAAAGAGGACAAAAATGTACAGTACAGGAAGTATATCACATAGATCATTGGGGAAAAGGGTAAGTTTTGAGGGATCTTTTGAAGGTGGCAAGACAGTTAATTTCCCTTATGGAAAGAGGGATGCTGTTCCAAGTCTTTGATGCAGCTACTGCAAAACGTTTTTCAGCTGCTGAGAGTCTAAATTTGGGAATGATAAGTTTACATGTGTCGGTTGCTGAACGAAGATTACGAGTTGGAGTATATATTTGGAGGGTGTCATTAAGATATTCAGGTGCCAAATGATTGAGTATTTTAAAAGCATACAAACAGAATTTAAACAGAACCCGTTGGTGGAGAGGTAACCAGTGGAGCTCCTTAAGTAAAGGTGAAGTATGAGTTCTTGACCCAAGGCCAAAGATTAATCTAGCGGCACGATTCTGGACAGTTTCAAGTTTCCTTCTATCTTTAGCAGATAAAACAGTTGCTATAAAACTAGATAAAACTATTGCAATAATCCAACCTAGAAAGAATTAGAGCTCGGACAGCATGGTGACATGTCTTTAAATCAATGAATCTACGAATCCTCCATAAATTGCGGAGATGATAATTACAATTACGGACTACGTGGTTTACATGAGAGGTCAATTTGAACATAGTATCAATGCATACACCAAGATCTGTAATTTTAGTGGAGAGGGAATGAATTGACCATTTACTTTAAGCCGCACATCTGATATGTATTGCAGATGGCGAGCAGAAGAACAAAAGGCCATGAATTCAGTTTTGTTATTATTCAATTGGAGATAGTTCGACGACATTCAAGTGCTTATCTCTGCAATACACTGTGAGATTTGGTGAAGTGTTTCGTTAATGTTTTCCGAAGAGCGTGGATCAAAAGAAGTTAACAACTGAATATCATCAGCATAACAAATATACTGTAAACCATGTTTATTAATAATGTCAGATATGGGGGTGTTATATAGACTGAAAAGGATCGGTCCGATAACTGACCCTTGAGGAACTCCAAAGTCAGCTACCCATGGGTCAGATAGTTCCCCAGCTATATTTACCCTGGATGACCAACCAGTTAAGAACTACACCTGATATATGAAAACGGGACTCTAAACGATTCAGTAATATATAATGATCGACCGTATCAAAAGCTGCACTAAGGTCCAATAATACTAAGAAAACTGACCTCCGTTGATCAAAAAATGATAGAACGTCATTCTGTAGCTTCAAAAGAGCTGTTTCAGTGCTGAAATTGGACCTGTATGCTGATTGCATTGGATCATATAAGTTATTATCGTTTAAGTGGTCTGTGAGTTGAATAGCTACTACCTTTTCTATCAGTTTGGCAATATGTGAAAGATTACTAACAGGCCTGTAGTTACGTAAAGTATCCTTATCTAAGTTGATTTTCTTGATGATAGGTACAACTACAGCCTCATGAGCAGCTTCTGGGAAGATACCAGATGCTAAAGAACTGTTTACAATACAAGTCAAGGCAGGAACATTACAATTGATAAGTTTCTTCAAAGGCCAAGTAGGTTGAGCATCTAACATAGAAGTAGCATTAAACATATGGATTATAATGCGTTTGATATTATCTACGCTGACAGTTTCAAACTCATTCCAATAATTCTCATGAACAATATTGCACATCTTACAGCCTTCACTACTTCGTGGAGGTGTGCCTGTGACATTGTTGTGAATATCACTTATTTTATTGACAAAGAACAAAGCAAAACGGTTTGCTAAATCAGTAGGATTGTCATACACAGGGAGAAGTTTTATATTCTTGTGGAGCAGATTATTAACCGTTTGAAAAACAGTTTTGGCACTAACTTTACAAAGTAATTCCATCATGTAATTTTGCTTGGTCTTAAAAATGATCTCATTAACATGCCTGTTAGCTAGCTTAAAAGCTGTGTGATCTGTCTCAGAAGAGCTTTTGATCCATTTCCGTTCAGCCCGTCTTCTTACACGGCGTGCAAGATCTCCTCATTGAACCAAGGATTACGAACCCTAGTGGAGCGAAGAAATGATTTCTGCGGGGCAAACTCGTCGACACAGGCTGCCACGGCTGTGGTATAGGTCTTTCAAGCTCTCAGTATTACCAGATACAGATTAGATCAGCCATTTGGACCCCTAACTATCAGACTTATGATATCAAAGCTACTTCAAGTTAAATATGGGCTTTTAGGCTTCCATCTGCATGCACTTTATGTTCAACTGATCTCCAGGTTGTTTAAAGCTGAAGGTTTATGAATATCTAGGTCAAATGTCTCCTAGCTGCATATTAAGAAGGCTGTTTAAAATATTGGCCTTTTGATGTTTGCCATCAAGTCTCTTCTGTCCCATTGGAAATTGTATGTATGTGACAAAAATTCGATTTGAATACACCAGCCTATCTTTTGTGTAATTGTGGTGGTTATTTTTTTTTGTACCTGACTGCTAAGAAAGCATAAATGCTTGTTAGTAAGAAACCAGAGGATCGACGGCTATAGGTCTTCTCCGAGGGACCTGGTAATGAGGATTAATGCTTTACCAAAGGGCACTAGCGCATTGGGCCGTATGCATAAAAAGTAGCAATTGCTTGTGCTAGCCTTTTACTTGAATCCGTATGCATAAACATAAGCAATTGCTTGCAAGCAAATGCTTTTGCTAGCAAGCACAAGCAATTGCTTGATGTCCGCAAGCAATTGCTTAAAGATCAAGCAATTGCTTAAAAACGTATGCATAAAACGAACCTTTGCTTGTTCTTATAAGCAATTGCTTACGTTTTTCAAGCTCCGTCATAGCAGCTTGAGCTCTTGCTTAATCGGGACGTTCGCGGTTAAGCATCATGTTTATGCTCGTTAGAGAAAACCAAAGTTGTACAGGAGTAGAATAAATCGAGAAGAAATTGCTCCCGAGACCTATCGGAAACTATTCCGTTTCGACAAAGAGAACGTTGAGTGGTTAGCACACAGGTTCATACCTGAACATGATGAAAACGGGAGGATGTCATCCTGGAATGTTATACTGCCATGTCAGGAAAGGCTACCCCACACGCATGACATTTGAATACACTACTAGTATGCGAAACCCGCCTTTGTTCTCCCATGAATGATGTTCGCACCGGCGTGACGTCGCTATTGTTGAGATCGTAAGCAATTGCTTGCTGGAGGCAAGCAAAAGGTTTGAGCACAAGCAAAATGTTATGCATACGGATTTAAGCAATTGCTTGAGCTTGATCTTTTGCTTGACAAGCAATTGCTTGTGCTTGAAGCAATTGCTTGCAAGCAATTGCTACTTTTTATGCATACGGCCCAATGACTTGGTTTTGAACCCGGGTCGCTGGATTACGAGACCACTGGTCTACCAACTGAGCTATCGCGCCTCCTGTGATTGAGTAGCTACATTATTAAGACATGTTATTCAAATTCCATTTTTGTTAATTTTTCTCAAACACAAGTCTGAAAGCAAAAAGGTCTAAGAGGGAATAATAATACCAAACCTTACAGGTGCTTGGATTATTATGACAGTAAAACAACATCTTCAATGTTTATGGTTGATTTTTGAATACTGAGATTGTTATTTTCTTTAAGCCCGGTCACACATAGGGGACGCATGGGGGATGCACGGCCCGCGCATTGAAAATTTGCATTTTTTGCCAGTGCGTTGTCGTGCGCCCAACTTTTGTCGAAGCTACAGCGAGCTGACACCAAATGCATAGCGTGTTGCTAGCGCGTTGAGCGCATACAGGGCGCCTACAGTGCGCATACAGACCGTATACAGAGCGCACATGTTAACAACTTTCACGAATGCACAGCGTGTTGCTAGCGCGCTGGACGAATGGTCCACGCATGCACCGCGTTCTCAACGCACAGCCAGCGCGCGAACGACAGAGGTTGGTTTGTTTTATTTTCCGTATACAAATTCAAATACATACAAGAATACAATTTACAAATATTATTATTAGTAGTATTATTATTTATTTGACCAATCGGAAAATCACAGGTATGGGGGAAGTTCCACTTCTCCATGAAATTGTCAGATATGTCACGCCGTTCCTCAGGAGTGGTGGGACACTTCATCATCTCATCCCTGTACTCTTTGATGATGGCTTGGCACACTTCTGGGATGAGCAGGGATATGGTGTTGTGAGGCACCCTCCACCCATAGGACATTGAGCGATACTTGGTTCGAGAGGCAAGATGCCGAAGAGTGAGGGCAAGCTTCATGCCCGGATCAAGGGCATCTCTGTAGGTTGTATTCTGCTTGGTGATTCTCGGGCCCACTCTGGTTAGCAGTTCGCGCATGAAATTCTTGAAGGCTGCCTGGTCTTCGTTACGGAGTTCCACAAGAAGCTGATCATACAGGCCGAACTGTCATCGCCTACCGATCCACGGTCGGACCCAGAATCTCCGTTGACTTCTTCCCCGGCCCCCCACTCAGTGTTATTTAGGGTACGCGTATGCTTGTTCCCTCTCTTTGAAAGCACCCCTTTATCGGAGATTTTGGGAACACGAATGCGGTCCCTCCGACCCCGGAGTGGGGGGACTTCTTCTCTTTATCCTTCTCCAGGCGCAGCCTGTCGGAACCATCCATCTTCTGAGGTGGTTCTTCTAGACACGATCAGTAGGAACCTCTGTCATCACCCATGAGGGTCGGAGGAGAAGGGATGAGAGGGTGGGGCGAAACCCGTTTATATACCCTTTGATTACACGCTAAGTACACGCCAGGTATACGCTAGGAACACGCAGGAAGAACGTTGGGTGCGCTAGAGACACGTTCCGCACTCGTTCAGCACGCTCATATTCGCTGCATGTTCGCTGGACATTCGTTTGAAACGCGCTAGGTATGCGCTAGGCGTTCGTTAGACCACAGCCGCCGAACTTACCACGAATAAACAACGTGTGCTCCGCGCATGTCTGGCGTTGGTCTAGCGCGCTCTGCGCGTGTTTGGCGTCCTTCTGGCGAGTACAGTCATGCGTCGAGCTCCGCGCACATTTTTTAACATGCACAAAAAAATCCCGACGCACACAGCGAAAGACGGCGAACACATAGCGTTGGTCCAGCGCGCTCGACGAACGAGTAACGAATGATGACGCAAGCCTAGCGAACGACAACGCACTGGCCAAAATTGCAAATTTTCAATGCGCGGGTCGTGCGTCCCCCGTGCGTCGTCTATGTGTGACCGGGCCTTTAGTAAGCCGTTAATGTTTCATAAGGAAATACAAGTAATGTCAAATTATACAAATTATAGTATTTATAAAGCACTCACAATGTTGTAAGCCTACACCCCTCCCTTCTCAAAAACTGAAACATGTGTATCAAATAAGGGATTATATTAATTCTTTCCAGCCACAACGACTTGCCATGCACATGTTCATTTAGTTTTGCTGAGGTTGAAGAGGTAGTGCATCTGTTATTCCAAAGATACTTTACTAAACAATAACAGATGGTTATCCTATGTTGTCTTAACATAGCACGTTGTCTAAATTTGTATATTCTGGCATGAGGTGCTCATTCATGCACACCATTTCTGTCATATTTGCACAACTTGTACATGTACTTTTCTTTTCATTATATTTTATGTAACAGGTTATATGGAACAAACAGTCTTTTGTGTTTTTAATCGAAAGACGGTACTCATCATATGGAATTGGTGAGGTTTGGTGTAATATGCTTGCATGCCATTCCATAATGTGATTTCTTTCAAAGCATTTAGCAGAAATTTTTGCAGGAATTGTTTACAGAATCAGCATTTCCAAGTCGCTTGTAAAATTTGCTCTTTTTTCAAGTTATTGGCACGATGAATAGTTTTTGTTGTGCTTGGTGTTCAAATTATTTATTACATTTTAAAGGAGTTCTAAGGGGTAATAACAAGGGCTTTTATGCAATAAACTGCTTGCCTAAACTCAAGCTAGAACTGTTCAAATTGCTTAGATTTCTTGTTGGCACCTTCTTGTGATTTTGCACACATGATAACAATAGCATTTCAGATTTACTCATCATCTACTAAGAAAACTATCGCAATGCAGGGGCATCCATAAAAAACAAGGACTGTATTGGTATAGAAGGTTGTGAGATGGGTGTGTTTGAAAGTGTGTTTTTACTCTGATCATGTAGGCATAATCGCCTAAGGATGACACAAGGAAATGTGCTTAAATTTCTATTTTGGGGGGTCCAGGTAGCATTTCATGGATTTTGCACGCAGAAGCACCCTTACCCCCTTCTTGGTATCATTACTCGGTAACACCTCCAAGCCAACTCCACATGATTCCCAAACTGACTAATTCTCAGCCATTCTGGGTAATATGTTATTTGTTTTGTCAGTCTGGTGTTGCTCTTGTTGATGTGACTGTATTATTAAATGGCAATCAAGTTTACATTGTAACTAAAATCTCATTTGATTTTAATATTCAATAATAATGAAGTAAATAAATTGTGTAATTGATATGTAAAGGATGGTAGTGGGTACTCATAATTAACTTCTAGATGGTATTTGTTCTTGCTTGTACTGTACGTCTAAATGAAGCCAATTCAACGAGTGAGGATAAATCAATTTGCAAATAAAAATGGATTGGTATATCTCATCTTTTGTATCAAGAAGAATATTGTATAAAATGAATAAATTATTTTCAAATGTTATATCTCTTATGTGTCCTCATATGCTTATTATCAAATAATCGATTTTTTTTTTTTTTTTATTGTAAAATTTTTCTGTGAGGGTTCAACACGTCAAAAAGATGACTGCCAAAGATTACTTTCAACAAATTTCTATGAAAATCTAATTACACTTTAATTCACAGGACTCTTTTGGTACACACTTAACAAAATGGAGCAAGGTGAGACTTTGTAAGGGAAGAAGATGAATTTATTGTTTTTATTCACTCGTAAATTAATATAGAGTTAGCAAATTATACTTGATGATGGAACACCATTAATGATAGACATAGGTCAGGGATCAGGAGGGAGGTACAGCGAGAGAGAGAGAGAGGGGGAGGGAGACGAGAGTGGGGGAGTGGGAAGAGAAAGAGAGAGAGTGAGTGGGAGAGAGGAGGGGGTTAGGGAGGGAGTGAGTGAGTGAGAAAAGAAGAAAGAAGGGGAAAAGAGAGAGAGGGAATTTTATGTAAAAGGAAACTTTGAGATCCAGTAATAATTAAGATTTATGTTTTATAGGGGCCTTTTGAAATGACATAGCAGACAATATGGATGTACCATGTGTGTATTGGGTTTTACAGACGTGTATCAATCAGATATGATTATTTACGTCTGGGGACCGACCTTTAAACGTCACCATCCGAAAGACGTGACTCAGTTTTGAACCTGCGTCCTCGGCTGAATCAGTTTGTAACTTCCACTGTTAGCTGGCTTACAGGCGCACGCCACAACGCCTAGTTGTTTTGATGAGTTGAGAGTGAATCGAAGCGAAGTACAGGACGTAACGTATATTGATTCAACTAAAATGGGTATATTTTGGTTAACTTTGGATGGTGGAAATTTGAGCTGGTGTAAAGTCATTGCCTATGTAAATGTGTACATTTATTTTCAGATAATTATAATTATATTGAAAAGGATATCAATTTGTAGCTCCATCACCTCCTTGTGTTTTATGAAGATGGTTAAAGAATACGGTCCAAATATGGAATAGTTTAACAGAAATGAAGGACTAATAAACCGAATATATGCGTAATACTAATGATCTTCAGCACAATACTTGTATTTCATTATCTTACTAAGTAATTAAGAAATAAAATTAATCTGCCAAATATCTAAAAACCTACTGAATGTCTGAGTTGACTTAAATTCTGTTTATGATGCTCCTTTAAGTATAAACAATACAATTATATAGACAATTGTGACGTCATTCGATATTCGATTTCTTGTTAGTCACCTAACATGTCATCAATGACATCGGGTTCCAGATTAAGTTAAGCCTGGTTTTCATCAGCGGGATCGAACGGCTCGACTGGTAGTATTTGGATAGGCTCATCCTCATCGACGGGTACTATCGGTTTAGGCTCCTCCTCTTCGACCGGTAGTATTTCAATAGGTGGAAGAATCGATTGACAAGCCATGTTGTACTCGGTTGAGAGAATGACATCTATGATATGAAAATATGGTAGGCTAATGACTTATAGAGGACAGCGTATAATGGTAAAGTATACATTTTAAATATATGAATTTAGAACGAAAGTCACTAATCAGCTTACTTTCAGAAGACCTGCACGGCACAACATTACACTATAGGCAGTAAACAAAGGTGAAGTTCATTTCGTTTTTTTGATTTTGCGGTTAATATAATGTAGTTAAAACCATGAAACGCACGTGGAAATTTCATGGTTATTCGAAGTTCTAAAATACGAGCGATATTATGGTTAGCGGCGGTTCCTACTCGAAGTTACGTTCCGTGCATACAAAATAACTTCGAGGGTGAATACTATCGACTGTAGTTTAAAAAATCGAGCTGTCATATCGGTGCCATGCGAACCCGCGTAGTTTTTCGTGATTTAGATAGATAGACGCATAGATTCAAGTTTAAAGCTATGCCGATACCATACACACATAGGTGACATTGAATAGAATTAAACGATTAGTGCCATCGAAAATTCTCTGACGAGATACTTTTAAAAGCTGACTATTTACCTGGCGCGTAGTAGTCGTAAACCGTGATGAGACCGGGCTTGGGATCTTTGACGTGATGGATACGTCTAACCTCCAGGTCAAAGCATAACGGTTCGGCGGTAAACTGAAATAGAATGAAAGAAAAGATGAAGATATGACAGTAAAAATGTAATTATAGAATAAAATGTATTAGAAATGTTGTGGTCTCTAATGGATACATCATCCTTGTGTACAGCCCAGCATAAAAGTGTTCTGGCAAGACATTACTTAGTCTACATTTGCCACCCTCCACCCAGGTCTAAATGGGTACCTGATATGCTTGAGCGCTAGTTACTTTGGTGGCTCGGCAGCCTCGGCTTTAACCCAATTAATGGTATCTAAGCCTCATAAGCATCACATGAACGTTACATTATGAGCGTTCCATGGACGCATGAATGTAATAAGTCTTGTTATAGCATAAGCGAATATAAGATAAAACAATCAGTTAGCAGAACACGCAAGTACAGCAAGTAAGATGATAAAGAAAAAAGTTTTGATTTTAGGACAATTACATACAATCTAGGACAACTTTCCCTAGTACAACGATAAGTCTTGAATAATCATCCCTAGGAATACTGGAATAGTACTTATGCACATGGAGGTTATGGCGGGGGTGAGGGTAATTATATGTGGAGTTGTTGCTCGGCAAGTAACTGTCCAAAGGATTGTTTCCCAGGGGGTAATCGTCCGGAGAGGCAATACTAAAAAAAATTCAAACCATATTTCTTCTTACAAAACGATCGCAAAGACTTTCGACATAAACACCCTGTAGCTATTTCAATAACCTTGTGCGTCAGCCCTTGTCATGGGCGAAAATTACAGTGACATATTGCATAATCTGAACATGATTTCTGAAGGCAATACAATAATGATATTAATCTGTATAATGATGATTTCTCAGGAAGAATTCTATGCAATTATGCCATATAGATGTTACATTCATCAATATAGACCTACTAGATTTTTTTCATTACTATTGCAATCTTTGCCCCCCACCCGCCACCCTTAAAACGAAAGTCTTCATAAACGAATCCCCAACACAAATACGTTTAGACTGTTTATTAACCTATTTTTCTTATTTTCTAGATTTATTAGTTTCCCCTCCTCCTATTCGCAACAGTTAATATTATTTTCCACCCCTTCATAGATTGAAGAATATAGTGTTCTTAAATGAACCATTGTGAAAGAAAATTGAAAAGTTGAACTGACAAATTGCTAATTTTTGCACAATAAAAAGTGACTCTACATGTCATACTACGTTTCCAATTAAGAGGCTTTCATGATTAGTTACTATTAAGTCGCTCTTATTATATTGAAGACTGCACAATGTACTGCAATGGAAATAGACTCGAACTTTTCTGTGATTTTTGCTCTTTCTGCTCATGTTTATTAAGTATCATTCCTAGCATTCTGGATCCAAAGATAATGTAAAAAAACGTCATTAAAGGAGACACCGCATACTGCTAAGATCCTAAGAGTATCTGATTGACACACGTCTGTAAAAACCAAAGTACACACACCCACACACACAGTAGGAAGGGTAGGAGAGATAGCTACCTGGTTGAAATACAGGATGACCTTCTTGTCTCTATATTCGGTCCTAGTTATTTCCTTGGGGAACGAATTAAGGGATGATTGCTCGGGAACAAAACCAGTAACTAGCTTCACATCGACAATGGCCATGTTGGAAAATCCATCTTCACCGGTATACCTGTTAAAACGACAAATTGTCTTGTTTAGTTGGTACTTGGTTGGTTGATTGTTTGGCTGGTTGGTTGCTCGTTCGTCCGTCTGTTCATCGGTTAGCTTGTTGGTTAGCTAGTTGGTTAGTGAAATGGTTGGGGCTGGTTGGGGTTGGTCGGTTGGTTATGTTTGCCGGTTTACAAATTTTGGTTTTGACGCGTAATCTTTGGTCAGTTAAAATCGGTTTCTGGGTAAGTTTGATATGTTGGTTGATTACTTGAGTCTTTGGTTGGTTAACTTGTTGGTTGGTTGGCTGATAGGCTGAAAGGTAGGTATGTTGGTAGAGTTTTGTTGGTTGAGGGTTGATTCATAGTTCATTGGTTGGTTGATAGGTTGATAGACTTGCGGGTTGGTTTAATGGAGTTTCTTGAAAGTTGTATTGGGTTGAGTTTGGTTGGTTCGCCGAGTTCAAAATAATTAGTTACTATTGCTTGTTTGGTTGGTAGGTTATTTGTTATGTTCGTGGGTGGGTAATAGTTTGTTGATTTGGTCCAAGTTGGTCGGTAAGCTAGTTGACTGATATTGGTTTGTTTGTTGATTGGTTGGTCGGTCGTCGCGTCGGCTGGATGGTTGGTAAGTTTATTGGGTGGTTGGTTGGTTGCAGTTGTTTGTTGATTGTTTAGTAGGTTGGCAGGTTGGCTTGTAAATAGTTATAGGTAGGTTGGTTTGTCGGTTGGTTGATTACATGTCGTTTTTTCAGATGGTTCATGACTCCGAAGGATCGAATTTCCGAAAATGAAATAGTGTTCATAATTCTGAAAAAGAAACGGAGTTCGTTATTACGAAAAAAGAAAAGAAATATGGTTAGTAATTCCCAAAATGAAATAGGGTTCGTAATTCTGAAAAGTTTAAACCCCCAAAATAACATAGATTCCTGTATCGTTTTACGGAACTTGAAGAAAAAAAAGAAACTTTGGAATAACGCAACAATGTTTCGGAATTATGAAACCCTGATATAAGAAATTTGTGTTTCGGAATTATGAACATTTAGAAAAAGCGACTGCTTCCCGGTTGGTTTGCTGGTAAATTGATTTGTTTTTGTTTGCTTGGTTGAAATTTGTCGGTTGGTTCAAAGTTGTTGGTTGGTTGGTTGATCATGTTGATAGGCTGGTTGGCTGTTTTAGGTGCAGCGAGCAGCCAACCTAACCGAACAGTCTGTTACTTGACTAATAAATATTATCTTTGGATGATTGAAACTGACGGACAGGTTTGTTGAAATAACTGTTTCATCGATAAGATGCACGACATATTGATATGATGGTCAAGTTAGCGTAAGATATTACAAACGAGTGAGTTGTTGAATGATGGAATAACAAGTCGATTACAAATTTGATTGATTGATTTTCGTTTTTATAGTGTGATGGCGGTAGATATGATTTCAGACCTAAACGAAGGATCATTGTTATGTAGCCCTTTAAATTCATCTTAATTCTAAGATGATGTTTCCAAATTTATTTACCTCGCACACACATTGAGCTTAAAGGTACCTCGGCAGGCATCTGGTGCCGTCGTCGGACCCACGTTAAAACTGATCTCGAAGGCTGGTACGAGAGGGATAGCCGGATGAATGTTATATCGGATGATAACCTGATGATTATTTGAAAACAAAGAAAACGTAAGCAAAGAAAACGACGGTGTTAGAATTATCACTGACGGGAATGGAACGAAGTTTTTGAATAAAAATTCATTTAGTGTGGATACTCACCCTAACATTTGGCGTTCTGCTTTCGGAGTTTGTTCGTTTGATGTTTTTTTTATGTTTGTTTATTTGTGTGTAATGTTTTTGTTTGGGAGTATCACTTTCGACACTAGGGCTAGACGAAAAATCCTCTTATATTAGTTGATTTTTATACATGACAAAAATGTCCAATGGATAGTGATAGAATGATGAATATGCCTTTGATCTCTAATTATCCGGGTTTTTGCGGAAATTGTAAACCGTTGCTTGTTATGTTCTACAAGCTTCCACTAAGGCCAGATAGGCCTAAGCATGGGAAATATTTAAAAATACATTTTCCCTATTAACCCTGCTAGGTATCAAAAGGCTGAATTAAATCATTACGATATTAAAGGAAGAAAAGATACTCGGGACTATATTAATGAACGATTAACGCAAATTAAGCCTACATTCATATATGTATATGCATTGTATCAAAATCTTTGCGGGTCCCCTCCCTCAATCTCCCTCTCACTTTTCATCTCTCTCTCTCTCCCCCCCTGTCTCTCTCCCCTCTCTCTCTCTCTTCTCTATTTCTCTTGTCTTTCCATACTTTCCTTAAGTATACTCTTTCAATCAAATTCCATTTTTGTTTGTATTATTGGTCTTTTCATGGTTTGTTTTGCTTTGCCTCTGTTTTCTTTGTTTGCTCCCGTTACAGTCATGACCGACATCAAATAAATGAACTCTACCTGGAGAAGGGCACATCCTTCACCAGTAGCGATGACCGAGATGGCATTTGGGAGCTGGTCGAGGTCGGCCCGCTGGAGGACGAGGCGATTTCCATCATGGATGACGAATATTGAGTTCCACAAACAAAACTCCTGGTAGCTGAACGCAATACCCAGGTTAGACTTGCCGCCGAACACAAGACGGGAATACTCGGCGAGGGCGTGGATGGCGACGACGGTGTCCTGGAAAAGATAGTGGTTTCGAAGAATATCTTGAAATATTACACCCTGAATAGTTGCAGAATGTTCTTCTTTCGTTTCTTGGAATACCAATCAGCATGAGGGAATCTCGTGACTATTTACCCAAATTTATCTTACTTTGAGGGGTTTTAACTGCAGCCATTTATCTATATAACTACTCTTTAAAAGTAAAGATATCTTCTCATAATAACTCTCTGAATAAGGCTTAAAGTCTGTGTGTGATGTCAACCTTTTCATATCAATACAGAACCCCCAAAAAAAAAAAAAAAAAAAACAAAAAACAAAACAAAACAAAACAAAACAAAACAAAAACAAAAACAAAAAAAATCCAAAAAAAATCCAAAAAATCAGCTGTTTTTTTCCCCGGAAGTTTTTTTAATACTTGTGAGATTTGACATGGGTTCAGTTAGTTGTCAGGAGGAGCAGTACGGTAATAATTCCCAATGCTCCTTGGAAACGCAAGAACAATAATGTTATGATCAAAATGAGTTGAAAGTTTGTGGATGAAAAAAGGAGGGGAATATTGAATTAGTCCTAACATTGTAAAATGCATTAAGATTTCATCAGAATTTCCTCAAAATTTACCTGAGACGATTTAAACCCTCCGTTAGGGCCTTGCTGTGAGACGATCCACTTGGAGATAGCCGAGCCGCGGGATATGGCGTCACGACCGTAAACGTTGATGTAGGTTAGGAGTACGTAAGCGGTCATCTCAATGCTGAGGAGGAAGCGGTTGCACCATGGCGGTAACTACGCGATGCCGGGATCTGAGTTCGGCTGCTTACCCAGTATCTCACTCCATCTGTCAATATCAACAGGGGGAAAAGCTCTGCAAGTTTAACAAATTGGTAGCAAATCCCAGGTGGTGTCATTTCATATTCCAAATGTGTTAAAGCGCATGATCGTTACTGGAGTCGAAAATACCCCTTCAAAAAAGCTCCCCGTTTACACAAAAAAGTATCTTCCACACTGGTGAAGCAGAAAGCATCCCCATTTCTTTCGCAGTGACTTTTCTAAATCTGCAAAGGAGTATGATCCGTGAATATTTGGAGTAATCTATATGTCATAATCATATGCTAATTACGAACTGGTCTATTCTCGCAAGCTGTTTTCTATGGATAATTAAACCATCCCCAAAGTACACGTACCTTCATTTTTGGCGACTGAATCGAGGATTTCCAAAACTGTATTGACGTTGGGATCCTTAGCTATGCTCAGTGCGTAGGCGATGAGGGCGGCAGAGTATGTGTCTGTCAAACCGCCAATAGAGTTGCGGAGACAAGACAACGCGTTTTGGATAGCCTGGGTCTGAAAGACAATATCTAAATCGTTACTTCTCAGAAATTTGACAAAGACATGGACATGCACTTTTACATTAATAGATACAAAATCACCATGCGTTTTTTTGTAACACTATTTCAAGTTCTCTTTTGGTCTCTGGTTGTTATCACCCGGACCTGATAACTGCATTGATATCAAGTCTAAAAAATGTTCATACAATTCAATAATTTTATTGAATTTTTGTATGAGTGTATATGTTATATATGTGCTTCGTAATACCATGTAACACGACTAATTTCCATTGTTAAATGGACAATAAATATGAACCTTATGAACCTTATACCTTACCAAGTATTTAATACTGAATTGTATTGTTATTATTGTACAAATGAGTGAAAATCAATTATTGCTAAAGATCAAAATCTTAATATCTTGTATAGTTCCGACAATCTGTGAAAATTGAACTTAAAACTAGTTCAGATGCCTTTTTTCCTTTCAAATACAGTTTTAAAGAAACTCCGCACGATTTCTTTTTTTTCTCTACAGAGCATGCAGAACTGGGTATTGGCTTTTAATTTAAAAATCCACCCCGCCCCTTTACTCACAAAATCTCAATTGGTGAAAAACTACAAAACTTTCAGGAAACGTGCAAATGACCGTACCTAAACAAATCATTTTCCACAAAATGTACGCAATAGACCTGCAGTGGATTAATAAATAAAAATCAAAAACCATCTGTTCAAAACAGCTTTCGAGTAGATCTACTTTTATTTTGTAAGTTGTCTCAGTTTAGTGTATCTTTATGTTCTTACATTTCTTTTCTTTTTAGCCACGATCAAATGCATTATTCATGTTATTCATTTGGAGTTGTCGATTTTTATTTTGCAGGTGTAACTACTTGCTTATTCAAGACGGTGAATGCACCATACGGCTTACTTCGAATCATCGGATCATCGCGTCCGGTCGGGTGGTCGCGTTACACGACCTTTCAATAAATGAAAGCGGAAGATGACGCGACCTTTCATAGATTTGCTGTAGGGCTTTCACAAAGTGTCGGGTAAATTAGACCAGACCATTCGTAGAGGTGTCGTGGACGAGTGGATATGTCACCGGACTGTGGATCACAAGGTCCGCGGTTCAAGTCCCACCGCGGCACTAATGTCCTTTGGCAAGACATTGATCTACATTTGCCACTCTCCACCCAGGTGTTAAATGGGTACCCGGTAGGATGCGAAAGCTAATGTGCTTAGATTAGCAAGTGTGCGCTTGTAAAAATGACGCCTGGCTGGAATGCTCCCCAGGAGTGGAGAATGTGCATACATTGTGTGCGGGTAAGCCTGAATCCGATGACCGGGGTAATATATATGTATCTGTAAAGCGCTTTGAGAGGGCCTTCGGTCCTGAAAAGCGCTATATAAGAACTAACTATTATTATTATTATTATATCATAAACATTACCCCCGACATTTCGCGAATAGAGGGGCAAGTTTTCACAAAAGGTCGGGTAACGGGACCACCTGACCCGACGCGATGACCCCATGAATTGAAGTATGCCCTATATACGTACTTCCT
>CP137675.1:29579250-29653710 GCA_037976565.1 Mesocentrotus franciscanus
ACTTAACTCAATTTCACAAACAAATGGACATAGACAGTTCTGGCTTTAAGCCCTTGAGATATAATAAGAAATAAATATCAATATAATACATATTAAAGAAAATAAAATGATGAAATTTGCGTATTCATAATTTATGCAAATTAACCTTTGAATTTTCAAATATCGACAACCCCCTGCAGTCAGGGGTTGCTCAATAGCCCAGTACAGTGTGATTAGTATCATGTGAACATCATTGACAGTATAACATTCATATAATCATATAATCATCACTGTCCTACTCATTGTTGTTTCCTATCTTTTCTTCCTTATCAATTTTTTTGTTTTTGTTTTTTAATTTTGATGTTTTGATGTTTTTGTTATGTTTTCTTCTGTTATAATTTTTGATATTTTCTTACAATGTATAATCTGTTATGTGTATACTTGTTAAGGGTCATTTTTAATAAGCCAGTTAGTCATAGTACTTTTTATGATCCTGCCACTATTATTCATATGTATATGTTATTGATTTGTAAATTGTTTTTTAAAGTGGAAATAAATTGAATTGAATTGAATTGTCATCATATTTACCACCATGATCATTGAGACAATATAACCCTCCAATTTTCATTAACTCAAAACAACTAACATCATAGTGACCAGACAAATCATCTTTCAGAGAATAACATTCCAGCATTGCGTCCCGATATTAGTATTCATTCATTATCATTAACCTTCCCATTTGATATTCCATAACCATGATAACAACCTCTTCATTGATTAAAATACTTGCATGTCTCATTGTCACGTTCAAGCTTGATCTCTGATTTGAGTGTCTTCTTCAGAGTGATGGTTACTGGTTTTCCACGTATCCTGTCTCCTACTCAACCCAGTCAAAATATGAGCACTTTGCAAGGTTCATGGAATGTTCCAACTTCAATATACACATCAGGTCGACAATCCTTAACCTGGGAAGAAAAAGCATGGATGTATGATCTTGTTATCCATCCACCTATCAATCAGTATTCTAAATGTGTACCATTGTTTTAGATTTCTAAAATGTTATCTATAAGTTAGAAATACATGTCATGATGTGAGTGATGTTTAAAGATACTAAGGTTTGAAAGGCAGGAGTGACAACACATAAATCTTTCAACTCATCACCTTAAGAAAAGGTTTTACCAACTTTACAACCTACTTTCAATGTGATGTCCATGGCAGATATCATTGATAAGTGTAAGGTAAGCCAACAAAATATTGACAACCCTGTTAAGAAGGAATAGTATTCATATTCATTTTTGCAAGAATGAAGACATGATAAATGAAAATGTTATTTATCAACAAAATTAAAAATTTACTCGTTTATTCTTCTCATTTTACTACTAATATTAAAATGCAATCTTAACAGCTTCATGGTAACTATAATATGTAGGGATGACCTCTGTTTCCAATAAATCTAGTCCTTGCTGTACACATGATCTATCAATGTTCCTTCTCAGTAGTAGCATTAACAACATGCTGTTTGTAACCTTTATTACACATTAGCTTGTTTACCTGTGAAGAACCTTTAAACAAATCCTCATTAAAATCTCCCATCACAATACACCTAATGCTTCTTTTGTGTAATGCATCTAGCAAATTGTCTAATGATTCACAGAATGATTTGATACTATATGATGGAGGTCGATAAACAACTGAAATCACAACAGAAACTGGTTTGGTGACAAAATGCGATAAACTCTAAGTTGTCGACAGATATGTCTAATCTACTTGAATATGTATTCTTGATATACATTGCAACACCTCCGTGCGATTGTTCTTTGAGTACATTTCCAACTCCAGAATTACAGTATGAAAGATGTCGTGGCTGATGATAAAATCGAAAGTTATCTAAAACAACGTCACAGAGATCATCATCATTAATCCATGTTTCGGTCAAGCAAATAAAATCTACATTCACAAATTGGCACTGGGATTTGAAATCGATAAAATGCTGTTTTAATCCTTGTACATTTTGCATTACCAAAGAAAAGTTATAATCATGAATATCTTCAAAGTGCTATTCTCGATAAACGGCTTCATAATCTCAATGCGTTCTTTAATTTCTGGATTACAGTGTATTTGCTTAGGATCAAAATTTTCTATCACAAGTCAGATAGAAGTAACACGACTAAGCCCAACATATGCCTGTCCAGATTGAAATACATTTTTTAATGATACAACAGCTTTGTCTAATGTTGAACCTTGTACTTTATGAATTGTGCAAGCATAAGCAAGCTTAAGTGGAAATTGTTTTCTCACATATTTTTTACCAATGGATTCTTGAGACATTTCGATTGAATGAATACCAACATCGCCTTCTCAAAATTAACTTTGATGCAAACTGGATTAAAATTTGTATGATCCGTTATTATTTCTGTTACATTTCCAAACATCCATTTGTCAGGCCTTTACTAACATCAATGTTCTTGAGCAACATCACTCTAGCATTAACTGCAATCCACAGATAAGGAGGCAACTGGGTTTTCATTCTTGTATAAGGTTTTTCCCGTATTTGACTTCCTTTTTTACCATCTTTGTCCATGTCTTGTGCTTTTATGCATATCACATCTCCACATTTTTTATGCAATAATTTCTTGTTCCAAGCATCTACTTCATTGTTACATGAATAGATATGCAGAGCATTTTCACATTCTTCACCAGTTTCACAGGACTTGAGCATTGCTAGGTCTTCATCACAGAGAATGTCATCCCGTTCTTTTACACGTAATCTATTTAAGAGAAAAGCAAATTGGGTATCGTCTTTTTGTCTCATAATGTCTTCAAGTTCTACTTTCTTGAAATTAGCATTCCACAATGCACCATTGAGTGTGTCTTTATATAAAGGAATTCCAAAGACTGGAGGTAACTGATACATGTCTCCCACAGCAATAACTGAAACACCAGCAAAAGCAGTTTGATCGCGTGATTGTTTTATTTGTCGTGGCGGCCGTGAATGTAAGACATCAACTTTTGATCTACCATTGATACTTCATCTATGATTAAAATTTGCAGCCAGCTTATTTCGAAGGACACTTATTTTCTCATCACTCAGCGGTTGATACAGTATTTGTGCTTTGATTGGAATAGAAAGAATACTATGTATAGTATGGCCATTGATATTGTATGCAGCTACTCCGGTTGGAGCCATTTTCAATACTGAGACATAATCAGGATGTGGCAACATTCGGGCTAGTATACGTGTTGCTTCATAGTAAAGACATTTGATCAAATGACTCTTTCGGTGCCAGCACCACCAGTTAGAAAAATATGAAACGGTTCGACCGATTTTCCATTTACTCTATCTAAACACCACTGTCGTATTTTGTAAAAAACACTCTGTTGCTTCTCATTCAAAGACCTCATCAAAGAATGTCCATCTTGTTTGGAAATTTTTACAGATCGAGTTCGATGCTATAGTCATCTTTTTCGGTTCATTCTTTAAATCAGGGATATCAAGATCTCCATCACAATCTTCGACATCTACATTTTCTTTGGGATGTTCAAGTCGCTCTACTTCCTTTTCGGACATAAAAGACCCCATGCATCTTCGTGTGGACCAAATTTGTCAAGATGCTCCTGTGCATGATCAATTGCATCGGCATTCATTTCAAACTTGTTTCGGTTAGTACAGACAATTGACCAGACTTTCTCCAATTCACGTCCACATATTTTCACAGAACCTGTCTCATAGAACTCTTCATGTGTTTCAAATGTTGGGGGCTTTAATTGTCCATCTTCAAAATATGGCAGAAAGAGTTGCAAAATGCTCAAATAATATTTTTCGGGTGAGATGATGGGTGAGAATCGGGATATCTTACAACTGCATCTTCCGTGCGAGTGCGCTTCTGAATATATCCCAGATCGTTATCTAATTTAAAGACATTTTTACTTCTTGTACTTGGCGTTTGGGATGCAGTTAAGATTCTATACTGAGAACAAAACGTTGCAAGACACATATTACTGAATTCTGTGTTTCTAGGTCGAGCTTTGTATCTGTCGAGCTTGCTAGGCATCCAAACATTGTCATCATCATCATTATCGTTATCTGGTCTGCTTTTATAACGCTCAATGGTAAACTCATTCTGACAGGGTCGGGTCCAACAGGAATGAATTCCACTTTCCTAGAACATTCTTTCAATCTGAGACTGCAAACACGATAGACGCTTTCTTGAGCAGACACTTCACGATTTTGCATGTACACCTGGCCAAGTTTTCTCATGCTTTGCTTTGCGTTCTCATTTCCGTCTTTCATTTCTGATAGTGTATGACTCAATAGCATTCGATTTCTCTTTCAGCTTTTGACATGTAGGATACAATATAAGCCACGCATGCAAATACATTTGTTACAAACTGCAAATCCATGTTGGCATTCCAGCTTCTTAGTAGACTTGGATTAAACTGATTTACCCATACATCTTGTATTTGTCTTTTGATGATTATACTTTGTTGTGATGCTAATTCATTATGTGCATTTTCAAATTGATTTTGTGTAATGTCAAGCTCTTCAAAGAGATGGTTTACACTGTTGTACTCGATTCCATTGGATAATGCATCTTTAACTGAATTCAACAATTCCTTTGCATCAGCTTTAGTCTTTTCAGAAGCTTTAACTTGATCATTGTCCTTTCCTTATTTTGCACTTTCCCACAATCTTTAGCTGGAATCTCTTCAACAGGTGTTACAATGAATGTTTTTTCAGATGGTGGTCTCGGAAATTAAATCTACACCTTCCCTGTTTTTGTGCAAGATTTAGAATGTTTCTTACTGTGTTGTTGGACCTTGCTTACTATTTCATGTAGTTCTTGATCTTCCTTTTCATCCGGTTTCTGGCAAGAAATGTATTTATCTACAAATTGTAGCGACATCATCATCTTTATCGATACCCAACTGTGGAGCATTTTGAACCCAGAACAAGGCATGAATGTGAGGGAACCACGAGCTTGATACTCTACTCTCCAAAATGAATCAACTATTTTACCAATCGGTGCAGCTGGAGATAAAATAACTCTCTTCATAAAAGTGTGAAATCTTTTATCAAACATTCTGGCAACTGTTACTGGATTTGATCTTAAAAGATTACATTTTTCTGTATAGTCTAATTCACTTGATTCCCTGGTGTCTCCTTTTGTCTAAGCAATGTATTCATTAATTCTGGCCATCTCATATCGGCAGATGAGAAAGAAGCAAACCATGTCGGCTTTCCAAGCTGTCGTACCATTGCCAGTACATCTTTTGTGTCTTTTGCCAATACGGAGGTGTTCCACAATTTGCTTTAGAAATTTATAGCCCTTGTCTGATTTTAGTATTTGTTTAACTTTCTCTGCATCTTTCAAATCTGAGGCAGTTATTGAAGAGGAATCATCTTTTTGTTTGGACTTTGCCTTAATGCGATAGAGACTTGGGATATAACCTGTTGAATTTCATAAATATATTGTGCATAAAAGATGTAATCTGTATTCTGAGCAAATCTGTTGTCCACATGCATCAGTCGGTTGTGCAGATAACGTCCTAATGTTATTTTTCATCTCTTCTATCATGGAATGTTGGTTGACCTTTAGGAAATAATACTGGGAAACATTTGGCCTCATTGCTTTCATCTTGTAGAATTGATACAGGGCTTTTTCCTTCACAAGGAGCACAACATATTATGTCTTCAAAATACTGATCTAATATTTCCTGTCCAATATCTACTGGCTGGAGACACGAGTCTAACTGAATACGTGTCGTTCTTCCATATCGTCTTCAGTGTCATTGTCATCTATTTTTTGTGTAGTTCACTGTTGTCTTGCATGTTTTCATTAGCATTTTTGTCTTTGGACAAAATATAATCAATTTGTTCTTCCATTTCCTTCAAATGTTTTGCTAAGCGAGCTTTACCACCGATTTCCTGCTTCTTCCTTTTCATTATCTTTTCATTTCGTTCAAGTGAGTTTTCCCATTTATCATTTACTGTAACATCAAAATACCACTTATTATTTGCTTTTAAATACTGCAGAGCATTAAGCAAGTTAGATTTATCTACAAATTTGTACTCATAATAGCTTTTGTCGACAATTTTCGTTTCAGTTTAACACGGATCAATTGATCTTCAGTCTGTGGTCTTGGCAACATATCTACTGTTTCATAAGTGTTTGAAGGCACACACAACTGGGCCATGGACTCCATTTTGACCACCTTTAGGCAAGGCCATTAACTTCATGAAAGGGATATTCAATGCAATCAAATGCTGTTCTAAATTGTTCAGATTGGCAAGTTCTTCTGGACTTCATGTAGTTGTAAATTGTTCATATTTGCTTCTGCAGGTAATTTTCCAGCTTGCAATTTTCTATGACAGGTGAAGCATATCCATAGTGACGATCTGGCTGACTGGCCTATTAAACATTCTGACCGGCATTCTGAATTGCAAACATGCAAATATTCTTCACTTATGCATGTCTGAATCTTATAATTACTTTTTTTACATTTCAATACTTGGTTCTCAAAGAGAAGTTTTAAGCATACACAGCACACATATTCTGGGCCATGAGAAATTATCTTTCTAAATTCTTCAAGTACAATATCAAACTCGGACAATTTTACTGTTGAAGTACAGACCTTTTCGATTTTGTTTTATTACATTTTGCCTATATTTTTCAATTCTTTTATATTTCATTTTTAAGCTCATCAATTTCTTTTCAAATTCTTTGACTTTATATCTAATTTTGGACAATATTTTCATATTTGCCTTTTTTATATGTTTGAATTGTTTATTGTTCCGATATAATTCCTTCATTTGTTTTTTCACGGTATCTTGTTTCTTTTCCTTGAATTGTTCATCATTCTGATATTTATTTTCATTTTACTCCTCATAGCTGTTTTAACATTTTCTTTGAATCCTTTATTTGTCAAATATTTTTGTTTATTTCTACACAAAATTTTCTTTTTATAATGCAAATCAGAATATTTGGTTTTCATAATATTTAGCTGTATGTTCCTGAAATTGGAATCCTCTTTATACATTTCTTTTTGTGCTTTGTTTTACTCCATTTATTTTTTCCATTTTATAGGTTAAATCATTTTTATATTTATTCTTCGCTTTAATTTTCCTCATTTGCGCATTGTGAAAACACTTTTCCTTTTTCTTAATGATTTCATCTTTGGTCAGGGCTCGTTTTTCTCTCATTTGCTGTCTATTGCTTCCTAGTTTGATTATAACTTTGTCTGTTTTTACGTTTTTCTTTCCATGGTCTACATTTTAACATGAACTTCTCTGATTATTATTAATTCGTCATTACTATCAGCACATTCGCATCAATTCTTAAGCTGTCGTTCTCATTCATTTTCACCAATTTGGATTTTGAATTTCCTTGCCAAGGTCAACATCAACTTTCGCATCGCTTTCGAGGTTACTCCATTTTCGTTTTCTGCTTAAGGTAGAGTTGGAATTCTGAACTTTGTTCACTAAATTCAATTCATCAGAGTCATTTCCACATTTAGTACAATTTTGGAGTCTCCTTTTTGTTCATTTTCATATTCTGTTTTTATAGAGTCATTTCCTTTCAGAAGACAACTATTATTTAGCTGTGATTCTTTTAATTTGGTTAAGCCAATTGTCACACTCTTCAGTTTTAATTGCTGACCGTTATAATGTACATCATGAATGGTTGTTTCATTTGCTTTTTCAGGGAAGAGAAATAAATTTGGGCTATCAATCATGTTTTGTGGGAAACACTCTCATTCAATCTTTGAACTTCATCAAAGCTTTCACAATGTATGGAACATCCAGAGCTTCAAACTGACTTTCACTGTGCCTATTTGTGAAGGAATTGGACTACAAACAAAATCCTGTAACTGTGGATAGCCTTTCAAGGTTTCATTCTTACCGGAAGTT
Organism: Mesocentrotus franciscanus; assembly: GCA_037976565.1. Lineage (NCBI taxonomy): Eukaryota > Metazoa > Echinodermata > Echinoidea > Camarodonta > Strongylocentrotidae > Mesocentrotus > Mesocentrotus franciscanus. The sequence continues at coordinate 29,587,139 of CP137675.1, forward strand.
GCTTTAGCACATACACTAGTTACTTCAAATTCGGTGTGTATGGGGCATCCCCTTGTTTTTGCTAACCTCATGCAATGCTTGTACACACCTTGCCAACTTGGAGTACTAAGTACGACACTGTGTCCGTTATCAATCAAGAAACCTCGACTGCTTCTGGAATGTGAATCAAATATAAAGAAACCATCTTGACCAGATAATACAATCAAAGTACTTCCAGCAAATGTCACAAAACATGCATCAGAATCAGTACAGAGTTCTTTTTCGCACGCTTGCTTCAATGTCATCGAAAGAGACTGGGCCAATATCAATTCATCTCCATCTAACAATCCAGTGACTGGTTCACGACATACTATGTTAAACAATTCATCGTACGCATCCAAATATTCAAATAGATCAGATATCAATAAGTATTCGTGGTCGAGTGAAGTGGATCGTCGTATGTAAGATATAATTCATCACCGTTGTTCAAAATCCTGTCTAGATCTGTACTTTTCCAATCATTGGCATTTTTACCTTGCTATACAACAGTGCAGATAGTGAATTGGCAACACACTGCTTTCCACTTGAGTAACCAAATCTTGTATCACCTTGATTGAATGTCCCTTGGGCAACAAGCGTTATTTGTGTATGGTTTTGAAATGTTTCAGGAGTCTTATTCACTACTTCATCAATTTCTTCTTCTAACTGCCATTTGGATCTACACTTCTTGAACACATGCTTCATTTTAACACCAGCCTGATTTGATGGACATGGCAAGGTTCTCTTTGACGTTTATCTTCTTTAGTTGTTCTTGTCTGTTCCAATGAATTGAAATTGACAAAATCTACAGATTCAACAACATTAAAATGAACATTTCCTGTGTATAGTATATAAATTCCCTTATCAGATGTTACAATATTTATTCTTCCAGGTTTCTTTGCAGAGTACAATTGCCAACATGGTACTTGGTCATTGTATGAATAAATATCAGTATCGATTAAATTTGCTAAAGCACTAATTTCAGTATCTGTAGCCCACGTTCCGTCTTCCATTATTCCACGTTTCAGAACATATTCTCTGACTGTTCTATACTCTTGCCTCAATGTATTACTAAACATGTCCTTGGTTTGCAATAAATGTTTCACAGTGGCATTTCTTAGAATTGCATAATTACGCTCAGTTCCAGAAATTACATAGGAAATTGCCGAAAGAAACAATTGCCATCACCAGTAATTTGTTTACTATGTAAAGGAACTCCAATAAAGCTATTTTTATCTAACCTTGAATCACAGCTTTTGCCTATATATCTGATATTCAGTTTTGAACAAATGTTCTGTTTGTCATTATTCTGGAGGGTACAAATTTGAAATCTTTATCCGGTCTATCACGTAATCCAAGATCTGCTACAAATTCAACTTCTGTTTCTGTTTCATCAGTACATGTGTACATATTAGCATCTATTGCCTTTTCAATGTCTTCATCTTTGATATATGAATCTGAAGAAGATTCTAAAGGATTTATTGAATGAGCATCATCAATAAATGACATATCAGTATCATTGTCTGTACCATGTTTTAGTGTATCAAAGCTTCTATTCTTTAAGTCATTATCAAACACTGCATCTTCTTCTACACCATCTGAAACATATGAAAAATCATTTTCATCATATCATCATTTTCCAATACTGATTCACAGACAATGTCTACTGGTTCATTTCTGGGCATATCTTTTGGTCTATCACAAACATTCAAAGGCATATTGCGTTCTGGTGAAACACTTCTATCGAATAAATCATATCCAGGACTTGCGTCTGTATCACTATCAGATTCTATACAATTTCTTGCACACGAACGTTTCACTGGTATATGAACATCACTGCCACTATCATCATCTATTTCAATTTCCCTATTTTCATCAAAATTTGATTTCAACAGATTATTCTTTGAATCGGCCTGCACAACTCCATCTGAACCTTTGTTGTCTTTCATATTGCAAATATGCTGGTCTGAGTGTTTATCATTTTTACATGTATTTGTATCAAGTCCTTGGTCACCTGCATTCATTGATATCTTTGTATCCTGCTTCTCATTCTTTACTGCTAATTCTATTCCTTCATCTTTGTCAAATCTAATCTCCGATTTATCACAAGAGTGATTTCCATCAGTGCCTTTTTCCCTTTGGAAGACTGACCTTTCTTGTTCCTTGCTCGACCTTTCTTGTTCTTTGCTTCTTTTTTCTTGCCACCAGCATGAACTCTGTACATTCGCAAATCCTTGATCTGTTCAAAAAGATTACGAGTGCATGCATGAATATCAACACATGAATCTGTTCTTGATCGAGTACTTGGCAAATAACTTGCTACGTCAGCCCAGGATCGTGTCTGCATCGTTTCAATTTGCACACAGGTCTCACTGTACAATTTCATTGAATATGGGGACTGCACACTGGATGCATATATAGCCAAAAGAGTTTCTGTATAAGATTGCAAACTGACATCTTCTTTTTTTACATTCTTGTTTTCCTTACATACATTTTTCTTTCGGTTTCCATTTTTTCTTACGACTTTCATAGAATGTCTTCATTGCTTTGCCGATGTAAGTCACACCTGGTTCCAAGACTACACCATTCACTGATTTTCTTTTGATTTTCCCGTCTGTTCGATGATCATCTTTTGATTTGGAATACAATTTTCTCTCTTTTATTTTCTCCATCCATTTTGTCTTTCTTGATTTTACAGTAACCCAGTCATCAGCATCATCTTCAAATTCTTCATTTGTCAATTGTTGATAATCTGATTGAGATGGATTTTTGTGTCTATAGGATCAGGTTTACATCTGTCACAGTCACTCATTTTCATGTCATCAATACATCGTTTTCAGGCAACATACTGGATTTCTTTCCCTCTTTGCATACCTCTTCTTTGATCTGGTACATTTTCTTCCATCCTTTTTGTTGGTTGATCGGCTTGGCATGTCAGTAACGCACTCTTCATCACCTTGATCCTCAAGAAGCTCGTATCTATTGAAATGAGAAGGGATGCATACTTTATCAAACATGCGATGAGCAACATTGTTATTTCCACACAATGAACAAATCCAAATCAATCTAATATCACTCAGTGTGTTCTCACAGGAAATCCCATACAGGTCACATGAAAATGGTTTCTACAGAATTCACAAGTTGCATTACTCTCATTTTCTTTGATCTCATTGCTACATACACAACATTCATTCAGCTCTGAATTGATCATTGACATACTAGACAGTATATCTAGGATTTCATCCAGTACTTTCTTAAATTCAGCTGTATCCATTGTGGACAATGTCTATAAAAAACAAAAGCTGCCAAGATTCTACACTTTATTTTTTCTTCCCAGAATATGCACTTCACAATGTGTCTTTGTATGTGGATATTATGATCAATTTGCACTATAAGCTTTTATATCAACACTTTCAGTAACAAATCAGAAAAAAATCAGAAAGTTCAATTGAGCTGTTTGAATTTTATCAACCCGTCTTTCCACTTCAACTCAATATGTATTGCCTTTTTCCACTCAATAAAGCTCAGCTAGCTTTCTAGTCCTGTATCCCCTGATCCAAATTTCCTTCTTACTCTCTTTATTACTTCTGTATATCCTGCCCTATTTAAACCCTCTTCTCTTTGCATTCAGTAAAGCTCACTTCCCTCTTTGGATTTTTATCACTGTTCCAAATACCCTTCTTTCTCTACTACTTTTGTTTGATTAATTCTGCTTCTATCTCCTGCCCCAAATGCTCTTCCCTTTCAAGCTCACTTCTGCCTCCAGACTTTTGTATACCTGATCAAATTTTCTTTCTCTCTTCACAACAATCAATCAAGTTCACATCTATTCATAGAATTCTTAAACTGGTTTCTCTTTTCAATGAATTTAGCTCACTTTCTTTGCATTCAATCAAGCTCACTCTGTATTTCTTCTCTCAATCAAAGTCACTTATAATTTTTTTTTTCGTCTCCTCGCAATCAATCAGACTCACTTTTGTACCTAGACTATCTATCTCCTAACCAAACTTTCCTTCCTTTTCTTTTTACAACCACTTACTTGCACTTTTATATACGCTCTCAAATCTTTGTCCTCTTCGCAATAAATTCAGCACTCTTTGCATAAATTCAAAGCTTAGTCACTTGTATTTCTCTACTCCGTGTGCTTGGTCGATTTTCCTTTGCTGTTTATTCTTTTTCCAATCAACCAGTCAACTGAATTTATATCACTCACATGCAAATTGCCAGTTGATCTCTTTCTACACAATAAGAGAATTGCAATGATTCCAGCAAAAAAATCAAGAATTTCTCATAAGTTTTTGTCTTCTGTCGTATTCAAGGCTGTTCAGTTTTATGTTCTTTGCTTTCTGTTCAAATTTGAAATTTCAATGATTTCCAAGATCTCAATGATTCTGTTTTTACAGAATCAAGAAATTGGAATGATTCTGTTTTTACAGAATCAAACTGGCAATGATTCTGTTTTTACAGAATCAAGAAATTGGAATGATTCTGTTTTTACAGAATCAAACTGGCAATGATTCCGATTTTACAGAATCAAGAAATTGGAATGACTCTGTTTTTACAGAATCAAACTGGCAATGATTCCGTTTTTACAGAATCAAGAAATTGGAATGATTCTGTTTTACAGAATCAAACTGGCAATGATTTTGTTTTTACAGAATCAAGAAATTGGAATGATTCTGTTTTTACAGAATCAAAGTGGCAATGATTCCGTTTTACAGAATCAAGAAATTGGAATGATTCTGTTTTTACAGAATCAAAGTGGCAATGATTCCGTTTTTACAGAATCAAGAAATTGGAATGATTCTGTTTTACAGAATCAAAGTGGCAATGATTCCGTTTTACAGAATCAAGAAATTGGAATGATTCTGTTTTACAGAATCAAACTGGCAATGATTCCGTTTTTACAGAATCAAGAAATTGGAATGATTCTGTTTTTACAGAATCAAAGTGGCAATGATTCCGTTTTACAGAATCAAGAAATTGGAATGATTCTGTTCTTACAGAATCAAAGTGGCAATGATTCCGTTTTACAGAATCAAGAAATTGGAATGATTCTGTTTTTACAGAATCAAACTGGCAATGATTTCGTTTTACAGAATCAATTAATGGCAATGATTCCTTCTGGAATCAAGTAAAGTCAATGATTTCTTTTGGAATCAAAGGTTGATACAACCAGAACCTGCAAATAAAACCAAAGAAAACAAGAAAATTGCATTCAGTTAAAAAGAAAGGTGCCAAACTATAAAAAAAAAAATTCCCAAATTCATTTTACGTTTTTCTCTCCATATAAAACTTGAACCCTTTTTCAAAATAGTTATGAAATGTTTTATGTAAAACTGTACAATGTATCTACCAAGTGTAATTATCAATGCTCTTTCCAACTTGGTTGAACATAGTGAGAAGAAGAATTTCAAATTTCAAAATATTGATTTTTAAAATCAATTTGACAAAGAGATGTAACAAATAAAATACAAAGTTGATGATTATTATAACCCTATCAGTAACCCGACGGTTACCATATGCGGTATGGGCGGGGTTAACTCCAGGGAGCTCCGCGGCCGCCAAAGGCGGCAGAGCTCCAGATCCTACATAGGAAGCGATTCAAACAGCGGGTTTGGTCATATTTTTCGAAATGTAAAGTAGTAATTAAAATTTTGACTTACAATGTTTTCAACTCTTCTGGGCATCGAGTCAACCACTTAAAATTATAATTTGAAGATGTCTTCGATGGGAAAAAGGGTGATTCCTTGTCCTAAACCAATTTATCCATGTTGTATATCATCGATTCAACACAGCGAAGAGAAAGAAATACGCATGCTCAGTAGCGGCAGCACATATGAATAACATGTTGAATCGACGATATACAACATGATAAATTGGTTTAGGACAAGGAATCACCCTTTTTCCATCAAAGACATCTTCAAATGATAATTTCAAGTGGTTGACTCGATGCCCAAGTGTTTGTGATTTTAGACCCCACGCCAATTTACGCTACGCTCTACCTGATCGTAAATACTTTGACCCCATAAGCGTTTTTGCTTATTACGCCACTGCTGGTCGGCGTTACGTACCAATATTTGGCTCGCATAATTTCAAATTTTGGCCTCCTCCAAGAAATCCTGGATCGCGCCTGCCCACCCCCCTGCGGTGCTCCACTCCCTTGCAGTGGTGCCACGCCCCAAACCGTTGACCGTATCGTACCACTTTAAAATTCCTTCCGGCGCCTGTTTACACCATAATACTTATTTAGATTTTTTTAATTGTATAACTGGTAAGTTTAATGGAGTTCCTGATGTGAATACTGCCCGACCATCACTAAAATTTGACCTAACCGGGCATCATCTGGTAAGTCCGGCACAGTACATAACAATAATGTATTTCATTCATGCTAAGAGGGGGATCCCTCAAAGAAAGACGAAGCCACCAGGCTTCTGAGCGGGTCACCATAGAGTTGAACAGTGCCCCTAGACTTCATTCATGCTCGGAACAGTCGGAAGGAGCTCCCAATGGTGAGACAGAGCCTCCGGGCCTCAGAGATACTTGGAGGGCTTTAAATAGATGAGCAAAGTACGGTCTCATGATATGCTCATTATGCTGAGAGGGTTCTCTTAAAGGCGGCGCCCTTAGACTTCATTCATGCATGCTCGGAAGGGCTCCCAATGGTGAGACAGAGCCTCCAGGCTTCAGAGATACTTGGAGGGCTTTAAATAGATGGGCAAAGTACCGGTCTTATGATATGCTGAGAGGATTCTCTAAGAGTGCGGTGCCCTTAGACTTCATTCATGCATGCTTGGAAGAGGCTCCCAAAGAGATGGACAAATGGGCAGAAAGTGCAAGATTGCCCCTGAATTAATCAAGCCCCCCATCCCATCCCATTTATATAGGACCTGTCTTAAGCAAGCACCCCTCGGACCCCCTTCCCTCCCTTGGCTACGCCAATCAGAAATTGTAGTTTGTTTTATTTTATTTTTATTAAGCAATTATATTTTTTCTTTAATTAATATAATAGAGCCTCATTAAGTTAGCCCCTTAGTTAGTTCTGAAAGGTTACGCCAAATTAAGCACATGGGACTGAGCTCATGATCAGCCGATCCGATCAACCGATCCGATCATCAAGGTCAGTTTAATACAGCATTACGGTTTACCACTTGGCAAAAGCTAAAAAACTTCTATATTCTGACCTCAAGTCTAAAAATGTTTATGATTGCAGAGCTTGACCTGCTTGACACATGCCCATGTGCCAAATATGAAAGTGGTTGATTGAATAATAAAGAAATTACAGCCTATGCATGGGAACACCAAAATAGTTTGGGCTTCCCTTGGGCCTGGGCCTGGCTAAGGCCTTATTAGGGTTAGGCTAAGCTTTGACTTAAGTTTAACTGTTTGTTAATGGCAAAAAGAGTCGAAATACGCTGTGGGGGCCAAAAATTCTGTCCACTACAATCAGTTGTAGTTCGTTATTCATTTTCAGCTAAAAAACCTCTTTTTGATGAGATAATCGACGAAAGAAAATTTAACTTAACTGAACTCTTTCCATCGATCTCTCTCAGCTCGCGATCGATATCCACCATATACACACCACGTGCGTATGCGCCGTGCGTACATTTATACGTAACAGGCATGCGCTGTTGGCACGGGGCTCTGAGCGGGTACATTTGGAATAAGCCCCGTATGTGCCATTTGGTCGCGTTATCTGACCTGGCGCGCCTTAACAATCCAACGCACCTTTTCAGAAAACCGGGAAGGGGGAAAGGACTGACGCAAACTACTATAAGCCCATTCATCGTGGTCCGAACCATTCCTTTCACACACTACCCCATATATGCCGTACTTTAGTTCAGTCTATGTATAGAGCCTAGAGACGGTAAGATCAGACGAGCCAGATGTAATCTCAGCAGAACCGTCGATATCATTATCAGACTCAGTCAGAGACTGAACTTAATTGAGCTTTCGGTCTAGAAATAATCTACCGTACTATTCTACCCTTCATTTTTCATGTCTAGATTATTTTAAATTATACTGTTGCTCTCAGGTCTCTATACTTACAAACTCGTGCCGGTTGACCACTCGCAGAAATCAGATCAGAAAGTTAAGAGCGCTGTGTAAAAGGCTTTGATGCAAATACAACTCAGGAACTGATAAGTGATATGAGTATGACGCAGCTACCTATTAATTGTTACATGTACAAGTACAGTACATATCGGTACGGTACGTGTGCAATGAATCGGCCAAATCATTACCAGTTCGCCCTACAGACAATTCGCCTAGCTACACTCGTCCAGTATATTTCTCGCGCATATAATTTCTCACGAATCGTTATGTAGGCGCTAGGCACGAATGATTATTTTCGAGGTGATAAAATCACAAACAATGTAATAAAATGCCTAATTTTGCGTGTTATATCTATGGGAGGGAAATGTCAATAGTTTGCGTACTACCCTATGGGAAATCTGATACCTTGTCGTGTATTAAACCTATATAGGATTGATCTCCAAAGTCTGCTACTTTATCAAATTGTCCTATTTCTATGATGTTATAGTCTCCTTCCCAGACGTTTATATTTTCCAGTTATTCAGCCCAGTTAATTGCAATGTTTACTTCTCTCCACGGACATAGAATTGTTTACCTGTCTATTTTCTCTCTTTCTCTATATTCAATTCTATAATATGATGGAAATATTGAATGCATCGTTCTCCATTGCATCTCTCTCTCTCTCTCTCCTCTCTTGCTCTATTTCCCTTCCCCTCTCTTGTTCTGCCCCTCTCCTTGGCTCTTGCTCTGTCTCTGCGTCTCTCTCCCTCTCTCTCTCTCGATCTACTCTCTCACGTACCTCTCCCTCTCTCGCTCTTGCTCTGTCTCCCTCTATCTCTGCCTCTCTCTCTCTTACTATCTCAACCTCTCCCTTTCCCGCCTGTGCATGGCTCTCGTCAAGCGCATGCATTCTGATTCCTCTTTTATCCCTCTGGCTCTGTCCAGCTCATTTATTTTTTACATGACTATATACCCCATCTCCCTCTAGCTCTCCTTCTCTATATCTATCTCCTGCCATATATTTAGGTGATCTGTCATTGACAGATCACCTTTTGATTTCGTCAGAATTTTCTTTCTTTATTTATTTATTATTTATTTATTTATTAGGTGATCTGTCATTGACAGATCACCTATTGATTTTGTCAGAATTTTCTTTCTTTATTATTAGGTGATCTGTCAACGACAGATCACCTATTGATTTCGTCAGAATTTTCTTTATTATTTTTATTTATTTATTTTATTTCATCCGTACACTTTTTGTGTAGCGTTTACTCGAAATCGACATGTTCAATTTCCTTCAATTTCTGTCAGTCATCAGGCCCTATAATATCAAGTTCAAGTAACCTTTTCAAGGTCATGGGGTCATCGTGACGTCATCCAGGCGCCATTTTGTAAACATCAGGTCATTATCATATCTCGATAACGAGTCATCAAAAATCAACCATATTTGGTATACATCAATTTTAGGTCAAGGTCAACAAAAATGTCGACAAAATCCGCGCGCACCTCGACGCGCATACGCGCGCATCAAAATTTCAAAATGCTCAATTCGTCCCAAATTTTGTTTGCACACGTTTCAGGCCATTTTAAGCATTTTCAAAATTTGCGCGCGCGCACTTATGCGCGCGCGTTTTTGGCATTTTGCAACATACAATCGCCGAATTTTCTCTGTCATCATATTTGGCATATTTTTCCAAGCATTTTGATACCTTGTTTAACTTTTTCTTACCAGTAATAACGCAATGAGCGTCCGTCAAAGTATAACAGCACCCGCGGACGCATATCTCTATCCACAATACATAGGCAAAAACATGCCTATACAAAACTCATTGTAACTCTTCAGAATGGATGGATACCCCCAATTTTTTTCATATTTGGATAGATTATGAGTCGGAGATATGATTTCATGTCTCATTTGACCCTCAATCAACTCATGACGTCATCATATCGGCCTCCGAACTCAAAATTTCAATTTGCATATTATGACGTCAGCATATTTTTGGAAAATTGATTGTATCTCTGTAAATATTGATCGATTTTCTTCCAAATTTTGATATGTTCTAGCTGAGACAATTCTCTACAAATGCAGTCACCACGATTTTTCATTTTGACAAAGGCATCATGGCGTATTTTGCGATTAAAGGAGGCATGTCAATTTTCACATTTTGCGTGTATTCTCTATGGGACATGACTTTTTCCTAAACTGGATTCTACATTCCCGTCTTTCGCGAGCAATATCTCCGTCGTTTTAGCTTTGTTTCGCTGAGCTTCGAGTATGTTGTAGCTGAGACAATAAGCTATCACAAGTGTGCCCTTTATTTTTCGATCAGATGCCGGGATCATGCTCATATTTCACTTGCAAAGTGGGATTTGAGAATTCCATTTTCCGTTCACGTGTAATGTCTATGTGGATTATTTTGGTATAGTGGTCATAGCACTTGCCTCCCATTCCGGCGACCCAAGTTCGATTCCTGGTGGGTCATTTTTTTTTTTTTTTTTTGCCGTCGTTTTAAATTTGATTTTATGATCTTCTTCGACTATTATAACATATTATCATATATCACAAACAATGTAATAAAATGCCTAATTTTGCGTGTTATATCTATGGGAGAAGAATGTCAATCGTTTGAGTACAACCCTATGGGAAATCTGATTCCTTGTCGTGTATTAAACCTATAGGGTTAATCTCCCAAGTCTGTTGGAATATATCAAATCATCCCATTTTTATGATGTTTAGTCTCCTTCCCAGACGTTTATACTTTCCAGTTATTCAGCCCAGGTATATGCAATCTTTACGTCTCTCCCGCGGACATAGAATTGTTTACATGTCTATAACTTCTCTCTTTCTCTATAATATAGTAAATATTCAATTCTATTTATGCTGGAAATATTAAAGCATCGTTCTCCATTGCATCTCTTTCTCTTGCTCTCTGTTGCTCTGTTTCCCTTCCCCTCTCTTGTTCTGCCCTCTATCCTTCTCTTGCTCTCTCACTGCATCTCTCTCTACTCTTTTACTCTCTCCCTATCTCTGTCTCCCTCTCTTGCTCTGCCTCCCTCTGTCTCTGCCTCTCATTGTATACTCTCTCACCCTCTCCATTTCCCGCCTCTGGTTCTCGTTCTCCCTCCGATATCTATTGTAATTTTCTTTAATTTCCTCTAGCTTTCATTTTGCCCTTTGTATTCTTATTTCACCCCTACCATGTTTCCTTATACTATCCTCTCTCCTTCCAAGTGTATGCATTCTGATCATGATTCCTCTTTCTTCCCTCGGTCCAGCTCATGTATTTTTACATGACAATAACTCGTCTCCCTCTCTCCTTCTCTATATCTATATTTTCATTAAATTTCATTATGATCATGATTTTGATCATATTCATTTCTCAATATTTTGTTCATCAGTTAAGTTATCACTTCAGTTCAGGTCACAGTTCAATCTATCAGTTCATTCATCAGTTCATCAGTTTAGCTCATCAATTCAGTTCATTTCACATCAGTTCAATCTATCAGTTCATCAGTTCATCAGTACTTCATTCATCAATTCATATCTTAATACATCATTTTACATTAACATCATTATATTGGATCATTGAATTGAAGATGAGCATGAACTATAAGAATTGAAGACAGATCACCTAATTCGTTCTCATGACGAATTAAATTCTAGTTATTATTTATTTATTTTTATTTCATCCGTACACTTTTTGTGTAAACGTTTACTTGAAATCGACATGTTCAATTTCCTTCAATTTCTGTCAGTCATCAGGCCCTATAATATCAAGTTCAAGTAACTTTTTCAAGGTCATGGAGTCATCATGACGTCATCCAGGCGCCATTTTGTAAACATCAGGTCATTATCATATCTCGATAACGAGTCATCAAAAATCAACCATATTTGGTATACATCAATTTTAGGTCAAATGTCAACAAAAAATGTCGACAAAATCCGCGCGCGCACCTCGACGCGCGTACGCGCGTCAAAATTTCAAAATGCTCCAATTCGTCCCAAATTTTGTTTGCACGTTTCAGGCCATTTTAAGCATTTTCAAAATTTGCGCGCGCACTTATGCGCGCGTTTTCGCGCGTTTGGCATTTTGCAACATCAAATCACCAAATTTTTCTGTCATCATATTTGGCACATTTTTCCAAGCATTTTGATACCTTGTTTAACTTTTTCTGACCAGTAATAACGCAATGAGCGTCCGTCAAAGTATAACAGCACCCGCGGACCGCATATCTCTATCCACAATACATAGGCAAAAACATGCCTATACAAAACTCATTGTAACTCTTCAGAATGGATGGATACCCCCAATTTTTTTCATATTTGGATAGATTATGAGTCGGAGATATGATTTCATGTCTCATTTGACCCTCAATCAACTCATGACGTCATCATATCGGCCTCCGAACTCAAAATTTCAATTTGCATATTATGACGTCAGCATATTTTGGAAAATTGATTGTATCTCTGTAAATATTGATCGATTTTCTTCCAAATTTTGATATGTTCTAGCTGAGACAATTCTCTACAAATGCAGTCACCACGATTTTCATTTTGACAAAGGCATCATGACGTATTTTTGGGATTAAAGGAGGCATGTCAATTTTTCACATTTTGCGTGTATTCTCTATGGGACATGACTTTTTTCCTAAACTGGATTCTACATTCCGTCTTTCGCGAGCAATATCTCCGTCGTTTTAGCTTTGTTTTCGCTGAGCTTCGAGTATGTTGTAGCTGAGACAATAAGCTATCGTAAGTGTGCCCTTTATTTTTCGATCAGATGCCGGGATCAAGCTCATATTTCACTTGCAAAGTGGGATTTGAGAATTCCATTTTCCGTTCACGTGTAATGTCTATGTGGATTATTTTGGTATAGTGGTCATAGCACTTGCCTCCCATTCCGGCGACCCAAGTTCGATTCCTGGTGGGTCATTTTTTTTTTTTTTTTGCCGTCGTTTTAAATTTGATTTTATGATCTTCTTCGACTATTATAACATATTATCATATACAATCACAAACAATGTAATAAAATGCCTAATTTTGCGTGTTATATCTATGGGAGAAGAATGTCAATCGTTTGAGTACAACCCTATGGGAAATCTGATTCCTTGTCGTGTATTAAACCTATAGGGTTAATCTCCCAAGTCTGTTGGAATATATCAAATCATCCCATTTTTATGATGTTTAGTCTCCTTCCCAGACGTTTATACTTTCCAGTTATTCAGCCCAGGTATATGCAATCTTTACGTCTCTCCCGCGGACATAGAATTGTGTACATGTCTATAACTTCTCTTTCTCTATAATATAGTAAATATTCAATTCTATTTATGCTGGAAATATTAAAAGCATCGTTCTCCATTGCATCTCTTTCTCTTGCTCTGTCTCTCCTCTCTCTCTTGCTCTGTTTCTCTTCCCCTCTCTTGATCTGCCCTCTATCCTTCTCTTGCTCTCTCATTGCATCTCTCTCTCTACTCTTTCACTCTCTCCCTATCTCTGTCTCCCTCTCTTGCTCTGCCTAGCTCCCCCTGTCTCTGCCTCTCATTGTATACTCTCTCACCCTCTCCCTTTCCCGGCCTCTGGTTCTCGTTCTCCTCCGATATCTATTGTAATTTTCTTTAATTTCCACTAGCTCTTCATTTTGCCCTTTGTATTCTTATTTCACCCCTACCATGTATCCTTATACTATCCTCTCTCCTTCAAAGTGTATGCATTCTGATTCCTCTTTCTTCCCTCGGTCCAGCTCATGTATTTTTACATGTCAATAACTCGTCTCCCTCTCTCCTTCTCTATATCTATATTTTCATTAAATTTCATTATGATCATGATTTTGATCATAATCATTTCTCAATATTTTGTTCATCAGTTAAGTTATCACTTCAGTTCAGGTCACAGTTCAATCTATCAGTTCATTCATCAGTTCATCAGTTTAGCTCATCAATTCAGTTCATTTCACATCAGTTCAATCTATCAGTTCATCAGTTCATCAGTACTTCATTCATCAATTCATATCTTAATACATCATGTTACATTAACATCATTAAATTGGATCATTGAACTGAAGATTAGCATGATCATAAGAATTGAAGACAGATCACCTAATTCGTCCTGATGACGAATTAAATTTCTAGTTTATTTTTATTTCATCCGTACACTTTTTGTGTAACGTTTACTCGAAATCGACATGTCAATTTCCTTCAATTTCTGTCAGTCATCAGGCCCTATAATATCAAGTTCAAGTAACTTCTCAAGGTCATGGGGTCATCGTGACGTCATCCAGGCGCCATTTTGTAAACATCAGGTCATTATCATATCTCGATAACGAGTCATCAAAAATCAACCATATTTGGTATACATCAACTTCAGGTCAAAGGTCAACAAAAATGTCGACAAAATCCGCGCGCGCACCTCGACGCGCGCGTACGCGCGCATCAAAATTTCAAAATGCTCCAATTCGTCCCAAATTTTGTTTGCACACGTTTCAGGCCATTTTAAGCATTTTCAAAATTTGCGCGCGCGCGCTTATGCGCGCGCGTTTTCGCGCGTTCTGGCATTTTGCAACATCGAATCACCAAATTTTTTCTGTCATCATATTTGGCACATTTTTCCAAGCATTTTGATACCTTGTTTAACTTTTTCTGACCAGTAATAACGCAATGAGCGTCCGTCAAAGTATAACAGCACCCGCGGACCATATATCTCTATCCACAATACATAGGCAAAAACATGCCTATACAAAACTCATTGTAACTCTTCAGAATGGATGGATACCCCAATTTTTTTCATATTTGGATAGATTATGAGTCGGAGATATGATTTCATGTCTCATTTGACCCTCAATCAACTCATGACGTCATCATATCGGCCTCCGAACTCAAAATTTCAATTTGCATATTATGACGTCAGCATATTTTGGAAAATTGATTGTATCTCTGTAAATATTGATCGATTTTCTTCCAAATTTTGATATGTTCTAGCTGAGACAATTCTCTACAAATGCAGTCACCACGATTTTCATTTTGACAAAGGCATCATGACGTATTTTTGGGATTAAAGGAGGCATGTCAATTTTTCACATTTTGCGTGTATTCTCTATGGGACATGACTTTTTCCTAAACTGGATTCTACATTCCCGTCTTTCGCGAGCAATATCTCCGTCGTTTTAGCTTTGTTTTCGCTGAGCTTCGAGTATGTTGTAGCTGAGACAATAAGCTATCACAAGTGTGCCCTTTATTTTTCGATCAGATGCCGGGATCATGCTCATATTTCACTTGCAAAGTGGGATTTGAGAATTCCATTTTCCGTTCACGTGTAATGTCTATGTGGATTATTTTGGTATAGTGGTCATAGCACTTGCCTCCCATTCCGGCGACCCAAGTTCGATTCCTGGTGGGTCATTTTTTTTTTTTTTTTTGCCGTCGTTTTAAATTTGATTTTATGATCTTCTTCGACTATTATAACATATTATCATATACAATCACAAACAATGTAATAAAATGCCCAATTTTGCGTGTTATATCTATGGGAGAAGAATGTCAATCGTTTGAGTACAACCCTATGGGAAATCTGATTCCTTGTCGTGTATTAAACCTATAGGGTTAATCTCCCAAGTCTCTTGGAATATATCAAATCATCCCATTTTATGATGTTTAGTCTCCTTCCCAGACGTTTATACTTTCCAGTTATTCAGCCCAGGTATATGCAATCTTTACGTCTCTCCCGCGGACATAGAATTGTTTACATGTCTATAACTTCTCTTTCTCTATAATATAGTAAATATTCAATTCTATTTATGCTGGAAATATTAAAAGCATCGTTCTCCATTGCATCTCTTCTCTCTTCTCTCCTCTCTCTCTTGCTCTGTTTCCCTTCCCCTCTCTTGATCTGCCCTCTATCCTTCTCTTGCTCTCTCATTGCATCTCTCTCTCTACTTTCACTCTCTCCCTATCTCTGTCTCCCTCTCTTGCTCTGCCTAGCTCCCCCTGTCTCTGCCTCTCATTGTATACTCTCTCACCCTCTCCCTTTCCCGGCCTCTGGTTCTCGTTCTCCCTCCGATATCTATTGTAATTTTCTTTAATTTCCACTAGCTCTTCATTTTGCCCTTTGTATTCTTATTTCACCCCTACCATGTATCCTTATACTATCCTCTCTCCTTCAAAGTGTATGCATTCTGATTCCTCTTTCTTCCCTCGGTCCAGCTCATGTATTTTTACATGTCAATAACTCTTCTCCCTCTCTCCTTCTCTATATCTATATTTTCATTAAATTTCATTATGATCATGATTTTGATCATAATCATTTCTCAAATTTTGTTCATCAGTTAAGTTATCACTTCAGTTCAGGTCACAGTTCAATCTATCAGTTCATTCATCAGTTCATCAGTTTAGCTCATCAATTCAGTTCATTTCACATCAGTTCAATCTATCAGTTCATCAGTTCATCAGTACTTCATTCATTAATTCATATCTTAATACATCATTTTACATTAACATCATTAAATTGGATCATTGAATTGAAGATGAGCATAATCATAAGAATTGAAGACAGATCACCTAATTCGTCCTGAATGACGAATTAAATTTCTAGTTTTTATTTATTTCCGCCCCTTTTTTGTGTAGAGGATAACTCAAGATCGGTTCGGTCAATTTCTTTCAATTTTGATACAGTCATAGGTCATAGTCATGAGACGTGACAGTAACATTTTCAAGGTCATCAAGTCTTCATGACGTCATCCAGGCGCCATTTTGTGTTTTTTGGTACTTTCAACTCATGATCATATCTTCATAACGGAAAGTCATTTTTCATTCATATTTATCATGATCAAGGTCAATATCCGCCGGTCAATTTCATGTCAAAAACGCGCGCATGCATGCGTACGTCCGCGCGTCAGCGCGCGCAAATTTCAAAATGCTCTAAATCGTCTCAAAATCGTTTTGGATACGTTTCAGGCCATTTTAAGCATTTTGCAAAAAAACGCGCACGCGCGCATGCGCGCGCGTTTCGGCGTTTTGGCATTTTGCATCATAGAATCGCCAAATTTTCTCTGTCATCATATTTGGCATATTTTTCCAAGCATTTTGATACCTTGTTCACCTTTTTCTGACCAGTAATAAAGCAATGAGCGTCCGTCAAAGTATAACAGCACCCGCGGACCTATATCTCTATCCACAATACATGGGCAAAACATGCCTATACAAAATTCATTGTAACTCTTCAGAATGGATGGGAACTCCAAATTTTTTTTTCATATTTGGATAGATTATGAGTCGGAGATATGATTTCATGTCTCATTTGATCCTCAATTAACTCATGACGTCATCATAATGGCCTCCGAACTCAAAATTTCAATTTGCATATTATGACGTCAGCATATTTTTGGAAAATTGATTGTATCTCTGTAAATATTGATCGATTTTCTTCCAAATTTTGATATGTTCTAGCTGAGACAATTCTCTACAAATGCAGTCGTCACGATTTTCATTTTGACAAAGGCATCATGGCGTATTTTTGCGATTAAAGGAGGCATGTCAATTTTTCACATTTTGCGTGTATTCTCTATGGGACATGACTTTTTCTCAAAACTGGATTCTACATTCCGTCTTTCGCGAGCAATATCTCCGTCGTTTTAGTCTTGTTTTTGCTGAGCTTTGAGTATGTTGTAGCTGAGACAATAAGCTATCACAAGTGTGCCCTTTATTTTTCGATCAGATGCCGGGATCATGCTCATATTTCACTTGCAAAGTGAGATTTGAGAATTCCATTTTCCGTTCACGTGTAATGTCTATGTGGATTATTTTGGTATAGTGGTCATAGCACTTGCCTCCCATTCCGGCGACCCAAGTTCGATTCCTGGTGGGTCATTTTTTTTTTTTTTTTTTGCCGTCGTTTTAGATTTGATTTTATGATCTTCTTCGACTATTATAACATATTATCATATACAATCACAAACAATGTAATAAAATGCCTAATTTTGCGTGTTATATCTATGGGAGAAGAATGTCAATCGTTTGAGTACAACCCTATGGGAAATCTGGTATTAAACCTTATATAGGGTTTATCTCCCAACTCTGCTACAATATCAAATCACCTTGCTAGTCTCCTTCCCAGACGTTTTTCTTTTTCCAGTTATTCAGCCCAAGGTATATGCATGTTTACGTCTCTCCCGTGGACATAGAATTGTTTACTTGTCTATACTTCTCTCTTTCTCTATATTAAATTCTATTTATGCTGGATATATTGAATGCATCGTTCTCCATTGCATCTCTCTCTTTCTCCTCTCTCTTGCTCTGTTTCCCTTCTCCTCTCTCATTTTGCCCCTCTCCTTCTCTTGCTCTGTCTCTGCATATATATCTCTCTCTACTCTTTTACCCTCTCCCTCTCTCTCTGCCTCCCTCTACCTCGACCTCTTGCCTTGCCTTCCTCTTATTCTCTTGCTCTGTCTCCCTCTGCCTCTGCCCTTCTCTTTTTCTTCTCTCTCACCCTCTACCTCTCCCGCCTCTGGTTCTCGTTCTCCTTTTATTATGTCTTGTAATGTTCCTTAATTTTCTACAGCTCTGCCCTTTGCCCTTTGGCCTTGGAACTCAAAATACGAATTTGCATATTATGACGTCAGCATATTTATGGAAAATTGATTGTATCTCTGTAAATATGGATCGATTTTCTTCCAAATTTTGATATGTTGTAGCTAAGACAATTTTCTACAAGATCAGTTATTCAGATTACATAACAGACCACCTAATTCGTCCTCATGACGAATTACATTTCTAGTTATTATTATTATCATCATCATAATTATTATTATTATTAATATTATAATTGTTATCATTATTATTATTACTATTATTATCATCATTATGACTTATTAAGTAAGCAAATATCATTCCCCAAAACCTGGGGGGGATGATTGTACATGCCATCCCCCCCCACCTTGTGAGGTGGGGGGGATGCATCCCCCTCATCCCCCCCGTTTTCTACGCCCCTGCTAACTAGATTCTATGTATTTCTGCTCTTCCTGTTCTACCAGTTGATTGGTAAGTTGAATATTTTTCGGCATATAAAAGTATTAATGACTGCTTTAATATTCGAGAAATAGTTGTTTTTATACACTCTCGGGAAGGTTACAATTGGGCTATTGCCCTCGGCACGCCTCGGGCAATAGCACAATTGTAACCTTCCCACTTCCCACATGGGCCTATTCTTGCGCAGCACTATGCGTAAATGGGTATAGATAGAGGTGCGCTTGCTATATCTATACTTATGTGTACGCACTAAATTGAGACTTATTAAAACTTGAGATTTATTGGTCAGCCATAAACTGTCACGAAACAAAATTGAATTAATTATTTTTACATCAAATAACAAGGATCTAGGAGTTTCGTTGTATAAAACAAATGATGCATGTTTTCATTCGTTCATTATACGATCTATCCGCCCTCGTTGATGCTGTGTGTATCTATCGCACTCAGCCTAACGGCTTCGTGCAATAGATACACACAGCCTCAACTCGAGTGCGGATAGATCGTATAATGAACTCATGCGCATGCATCATTTGTATAATGATGATGATGATGGTATAATGCAGTTTTTCTTCCCCACTTCGACTACGGAGATGATGTATATGGTTCGGCCTGTAAATATTTAACTGAAGGATTACAAAAGCTCCAAAATCGTGCTGGGCGTTTGATTTTACATATCAATCGTGACTCTCATATACCCAATTCAGAAATTCACAATGCCCTTAACTGGGAATCGTTACACGACAGGAGAAATCAGCATTTGCTAACTTATATGTTTAAATCACTTAATGAAATGACCCCTGTTTACATTCCAGACCTTTGCAGTATCTCTGTGCACGAATACCACTTACGCTTTGGCGGAAGACTATATACGCCTAAGCCTCATACTGGATTTTTGAAAAGAACTTTTAAGTATAGAGGAGCTACAGCTCATAATAGTCTCCCTGTCTGTCAACTCTGAATGGTTTTAAGCGTCAATTAACGTTGTTTCACTCACATGCTCAATCACCCAGACCTTGATAATTTTACCTATTCCAGACTCGGGATTTTGCATGCTCTGTAACGGGGGCTTTCTTACAACTACCATTTTGTAGAGTTTAAGCATTCATAACTGTGTGTTGTACTTTCTTTATATCCTTTAATTTAGTTACTAATTATGAGTCATGTTTAATATCTATGAATATGCTTTCTGGACCCCATGGAAGACCAATAGTGTCGTGCCTGGCACAGCTGAATATGGGTTATCCAGCCGTTTCATTCATACTTATGTATATACTTGTATACTACTACTACTACTACTACTACTACATGGTTCACGCCCTGTTCATATCCTTCGATCTAAATGGATTGGTCCTATCATGAAATTCTTGACGATATAATCTGTTGTTTTGAGAATGAGGTGTGAATATGACCAGATGTGTTTACAATTTGTTTTTATCGATTCTGTTATACGTCATTAACACCATTGTGTAAGATAAATCAGATCAATGATTAATCTACTATAAAACTAGTAAGCACAGGCGCGTACGCAGGGGGTTAACCCCTCAAATTTGTTTTATGTGTGTATTTCGGAGGAAAACCCCCCTCACTTTTATTTTCAAGTGTACAAAAAAAAAAAAAGGACTAAAGCGTGAAAACTTACCTTACCCCACTGAACAAAATATCGGTCGGTATAATTTTCCAATTTCCAGGAAGAAAAACAAATGTAATGATGACGATGATGATGGTGGTGATAATGAAGATGACGATGATTAATAGTGCACTGACCTTGCAATCCCAGTAATGATGAAGGTGATGATAACGATGATGAAGATAATGTTGACGATTTCGAGAACATAATGTAATGATGATGGTGATGATTACGGTGATGATGATTATGCTGACGATAGGTTTAATGATGAAAGTGATAATGATGATAATGATGATGGTGAAGATGATGATGGTGGTGATAATGAAGAGGATGGGGATTACTTATAGCGCATTGACCTTGCAATTACAAAGCACCTAGGGGAGTCTCTTTGGTCATGAGTCCACTAGGTACACATCGGATAAAGAAGGGACATCTTTTACCTTATCGAGGCCTTTTTTCTATTTATATCGCATGCGTGGCATTTGTTCACATAGAAAGGATATTTTTGTAGCAGGAAGGGGACTTTTCTTGATTAATTTTTAAACTAGAAAGGTACCTGCCCTTCAATGCAACCACCCCAACCTCTCTGCTTGCGCTGCAATTAATCGATTGATATCTGCTGTTGTGGTTCACGCCCTGTTCTTATCCTCCGATCTGAAAAAAAAAACTGGTGATATTTCCCCCCGGCGCTACAATTCTTAGCTTGATATCTCGTTTAACGTTTCTGCAGTTATGGTTCCCGCCCTGTTCCTATCCTTCGATCTAAATGGATTGGTCCTATTATGAAATTCTTGACGATATAATCTGTTGTTTTGAGAATGAGGTGTGGATGTGGCAGGATGTTTTTAATTTTTTTTTAAATCGATTCTGTTTTACGTCATTAACACCATTGTGTAAGATAAATCAGATCAGTGATTAATCTACTAAACTATTACGCATCAGGTACATGTACAAAAGGTCAAAGAAGGTCATTTTGATGGTCAATGTGAATCCAGGTACTACCAAGAGTTCAACTCAGTTAAGCACAGTCGTGTCAATGATAATTGTATCTATTATGGTCAGATATTATGGTCAAATACCTACTATGGTCAAATATACCTCTCAACATTTAGACAGCTCGACCAATCTGGGACTAAACTTCGTCGAGGCACATAACACATAAAACATAAATACCTACCGGCCCACGGGGAAAACTGCCAAATTTTCCAGTAATGATGATAGTGATGATAATGATGATAATGATGATGACGAGAACGTTGACGATTTCGAGTTCAAGTTGTAAGGGTGATGGTGATGACGGTGATGGTTATGGTGATGATGATTATGGTAACGATAGGTTTAATGATGATAGTGTTAATGATGATGATGATTGTGATGATGATGATGGTAGTGATAATGTATGTGATGATGATGATGGTGATAGTGATGATGATGATCATGATCATGATGGCGTTGATAAGTATGATGAAGATGACTTTGAAGATAGTTGAACATTTTAATATACAAATATGCGTGATTCCGATTATATGCCAAGAATGTCCGCGTTTAAAAGTAGGTTTCCATTAAATCTATCCGAATAAGATATCAAATGAAAAAATTTATGAGATAGAGCATGGCCATCAATTATTGATTACTAAAGAATAGATATGACGCCATACACCAGGACAACAAATAATTCAAAGTGTCAAAACTGCTAAGTGACGATTATATCGATTTTGAGGAGGGGAACAAAATTATGACAACGATATGACCTTGTTTTGATAGGCAAAATCTGCATACTTTTCACTCATGAACTTAACCCAGTTGTTCGTGTGGCATAACTGATTCTGGTTTTTGATCGGGTCGGACAAGGATCTTTCTTCATCCGTGTCTGCATTCCAGATTGGGCTCTAATCATCAGTAAGGTAGGCATCACTCTGTTAATATTTTATTTGATTTAAAACTATTTTGTAGCGCAATGCAAATTTAAGAACGCCTGTTGATTTAATAACCCCAATACTAAATGTACATTATGTATTAACAGAACTTGTTTCAAATATTTTGCTTCAAATGCATGCCATTATTCATGTTTAAAATACACACTTTCCCTTGGAATCTGATTTATAGCAACCAAATGTTGCGCAATGTTTTTAGTGCATGATAGCTGCAGAATGCAAACTTCAGTGTCCCTTTCTTGTGCGAGTGTTGTTTTGCTTGTCTTGTCATGTATTGTCTTGTTTTGTATCGTCCCGTTTTTCCCATCTTTTCCTTGCATTTTCTACTTTATAAAACTATATTTTATGTTAGGGAACCTTAATTACAAGCTGTGCTTTCCTAGGTTTCCTCCTCAAGACAGCAAGCAATTATCTTCTTAGTCTCAATCGTATACTTTTATTGCGTTGCATGTACCATATTATGTAAATTTCTCGTTTGTTAATATTTTAATTGTAATGACTCTGTAAAACAAAAGCTTTGTAAATTTTACTTGCTGTTATTGTGGAAATAAATGAAATGAATAAATGAAATGAATGAAATGAAATACGCTCAACGAATTCATACAGACAAAAAGGGGAAGGTGTTATAACTGTACAATAATAGGTTCCTGACATTTGGGAATTACCTAACAATTGTGTATTTTATGGACGTTTTACTTATCTCGCATATCCGAAATAACCAAAACAAAAAAAGATCATATCCATAAAATTGTAAATCATGTCTCATCTTTATTATACTTTCTTTTCCAAAGGTAAATGTAAGTTATTTGTATCTGAAAGTAAATAACACATGCTTTTTAACGCACATAGCAAGCACCGTTCTAGGAAAAAAAGTGTTAATCAATTTCATGATGCAATTTAAAAATATATATATACAGTTAACAACTAAATTGTTCATACCCCTTGTAAATTTGATGTTTTTTGTGTTTTTCACAACTCAAGAATAAAAGGTGGTCTTGTTGAATTATGGCCTTTGTTGAATACTTTTAGATGTAAGCTTTATTACGTCAAATTCTCAAGAAACATTAATCAGGACAAATCAGCTGTTCAAATACTTAAAAATTTACAAAACTTGGTAAGGGTATGAATATTTTAGTTGTTAACTGTATATATATATATATATATATATATAGATATATATGTGTGTGTATACATTTCTATGATGATCAGGAGTATCTCGTAGTTTTAATATGAAATTATTATCAAAGAAGTGGGGAATAATAATCGTCTATACACCCTTTCATGGTTACAAGAGTGCGCATGCGCCGACTGCGGCGCCATTTTAAATTCACCCCATTCACGGTTAAGGCCGCCATTTTAATTTGCGAGTAAACATTGCGTCCTCAATGTTTTTAGATGCGCATGTATTGATGCGCCACTGCCTGTGCTTCTCGCTCACATCATATTGACATGGGCGCCATTTTAAATTACGAGTAAACAAGTTGTTTACTTGTAATTTTAAATGGCACCGCAGTCGGCGCATGCGCACTCTTGTAACCGTGAAAGGGTGTTTTACGAGTAAACAACTTTTGTTTACTCGTAATTTAAAATGGCGCCTATGTCAGTATGATGTGAGCGCGTAGTCTAGTTCTGGACCCTTTTTATTGAATTTTTTTATTCGCCGACTATACGCGTTAAGCCGAGTGGTGGCGTGATCCCGAGTGATTGCGCGATCCCCGAGAACCGGTCCGGAAAAGGGTCCAGTGCAATTGCTCAACGCTGACGTCAGGGGTCAAAAGTTCACACACAAGGGATTCATAAATATTCATGAATTCACCGTCAATCAAACAGTTCGCTTAACCTTGCGATGTTTATGTTTTTGCACGTGGGATCCCTAATCGTACACACAGTGTATATCATGTACGATATGTATTGTGTGCATGCTTTCGAGTTGGATACTGAGATTTTCGTGCAAGAAACAAGCCGGGAAACGAGTTGCTGAAACGGAAATAATTGGCGTTTAGGCCTACATTTGTAACTTCTTATAATTTCCAATCTCTGTCACCCTTGATTTTTATACCGGCAGCACCAGTTTGTCAGGCAATAAATTTAGAAACGTGAACATACATTAGAGACATATAACCCTGTCTTCTGTGTACATGTGCATGGATAATGAGAAACATTCAATTTCAGATAGTTATGTACACGGTATATGAAAAGATTACAGTGCTATTGTATTCAGTGTGGGCACAAGCACTTCAGAAATATTTTGATGCAGTTTTTCGCATTTCACTATTATAGAAAATCTGACAGAAAACGGGTAAAAAAAGTTATATTTTTACCCAACATTCCACTCGTTTATAAAAGCATTGTTGGAGGATTCCTATGGGCAGGTGAAGATATCAATATTTTGGAAAAATTTGTTTAGTATGAATTAACATATAAATTATGAGCAAAATATTTCAGATCTTGCGTGGGGCATTAATTTCAACTGCATGCAGTCGAGAATCATTTCAGAATTCAACTGTGAAATACCAGGAGGATACTTTTGATCTTTTGTCTTTAAAAAAATTAAGGGTGAATTACATAAAGAAATTTATCCAGTGCACACCTTTTAATCTTCAAATCTTCAAATGTTTTGTTAGTACTTATTTTACTATATAAGTTTAAGTAATAAATTGGGGCAGATTACTCTCCCAGGGGATGTAAGTATTAAGACATTATTGTCAATTATTTTTCTGGTGTTAAATTGCTTGTATACTTTTTGTATTCAATGAATGATAGGTACTGTCTTTCATTATTGTTACCTTTAACTATTATTGTACTCACTTATGTATATCTTGCCATCAGGCGCGGATCCAGGGGCCGGGGCCAGGGGCCTTGGCCCCCTCCGCCAAAAAAAAAAAAAAAAAAGAGAGAGGAGAGAGAGAGAAGGAAGGAAAGGAAAGGGAAAGAAAGAGAAAAGGAAAGAAAGAAGAGGAAGCAGAAAAGAAAGGGGAAAGAAGGAGATCGGGGGGGGGAAGGCCGAAAGGGCCTTGCCTTCCCAGCTGTAATTGTCTCCCCTCCCCCAGCAAAAAAAAAAGAGAGAGAAGGAAGGAAAGGGAAAGAAGGGGGATATCAGCAATTTTCCCACCAACAAATTGTGGATCGGGGGGGGGGGCAAAAGGCCTTTAATTGCCTACCCCCCTCCGCAAAAAGGGGAAAGGAAAAGGGAAAGAGGAGAGCTAAAGGGAACAAAAAGAGGAAGAAGAAAAGAAAAGATCTGTTTCAATTAATTCGGCCAACAACGTGTGGATCGGGGACCGAAAGACCGTTGCCCCCAGCAAACTTAAAAGAGAGAGAGAAGGAAGGGAAGGGAAAGGGAAGAGGAAACAAAGAGGAAGAAGAAAGGTGGGGGAGATCAGTTGCGATTTTACCCGCCAATAAGGTGTGGATCGGGGGCGAAAGGCCCTTGCCTCCTCCCCTCGGTTAAAGAGAGAGAGAGAGAGAGAGAGAGAAGGAAGGGAAGGGAAAGTGGAAAGCTTTCAAAAAATGAAATGGAAGCTCTAATTACCTATCATGTGAAATAATATGTTTTGACTATGTTTTGATGATACAAATTTTGCCGGGAAACCGCCTACTGATATATTTGGTAAATTATCATATCCATCTGGACTGGATAGATATCGCGATTGCGTAATTTTATAGTCCAGTTTATATCTTTCGAAAATTTGAAAACTAAGAAACAACAACTAAGTTTACTCCACGATTACATCAATGAAGGGTTGAAAGTACGGTCAAGATCCTCATGGTATGAATGTGGAGAAAAGAATACAGCATTCTTCAAACAGTTAATGGAATCAAATAGAAAAAGAGTATAATAAAGAAATTAAATATAAATGGAAATACCACTTCTAACGAAAAAGAAATTATTGAAAGAATAAAATCATTTTATAGGCACCTATATATAGCAAAATAAATGCTATACAAGATGACACTTTGGACTTCTTTCCTAATAACCTGCCAAAATTGAATAATATATCACGAGATTCATGTGAGGAAACGATCGTAGAAAGGGAATGCATAGAAATACTAAAAGATATGAAATCTCCAGGAAATGATAGTTTAAGTGTAGAATTTTATCAGAAATTTTGGCCAGTAATTGGAGATCTATTGCTTGCATCTTTTAATGAAGCTCTTCAACAAGGGGAATTATCAGCCTCTCAAAGGCAAGCAGTTATTATCTTGATACATAAAGTTGGCAAAGATCTGGAGCTTATTAAGAATTACATACCGATTTCGTTGCTAAACGTAGATTATAAAATCCTATCTAAGATACTTTCAAAGAGAATACAACAAGAAGTTTTACCTGAAATTGTTGGTTTTGATCAGTTGGGATATGTTAAGGATAGGAACATTGGAGAAGCAATACGAATAATAGACGACAAGATTTTTAATACTTCTTTTTACAGAGAACACGCTTTTTTGGTAGCCATTGATTTTGAAAAAGCATTTGATTCTGATTCACATTTATTTTTTATATAAGGTTTTACAATCATTTAATTTTGGACCGATGTTTTGTAAATGGGTTAATATTTTTATACTAAAGCAGAAAGTTGTGTTATAAATGGATACACATCAACAGGTTATTTCAAGATTGAAAGAGGAGTAAGGCAGGAGATCCTCTCTCCATATTCATTTGTTATGTGTATTGAAATTTTAGCTCAGATTAAAAAACTTTTACGTGGTTGAAGCAGCGTGATTTAACATTAATGAGGAAAATTCAATAAATGAAAGTATATGGCTATTCACAAATTATATATTTATCATCATTGATGCCAGTTCCAGAATGAAATTGAAGAAATAGATTTTGATTTTTTGTTGAGAAGTAAGGGCAAAATTAAAAGAGCATCATGTTTTTAGACTATCCGCAAGGTGGGCTCAACATGATGAATTTCCGACAAGCAACTTCCCAGCCCTCTATCCCAGCAGTATTTCTTTATTTTATGTTTATATCTATTTGTTTTTGTTTTTGTTTTTGTTTTTTGTTTTTGTTTGGTTTTTGTTTGTTTTGTTTTGTTGTTGTTCTTGTTGTTGTTTTTTTGGGGGGGTTGTTTTTGGATGTTTTTTTTAATCTTTATCTCTTTTTGGGGGGAGTTTTTTTTTCTCTTTTCAGAGGTAGTACTGTGTGTAGTTTATTTTATTAAAGAAGCACAAAATGAACATGAAATGACTAAGTATTTTATCATTATTACTATCACTATTATTGTTTTAAACGAATAATGAAATGTATGAAAGATTTGTTTTGTTTAGCAATTGATGTTAAGAATTATACTTTTGAATTGTATTTGGATTATTCTGAGTTGTATTTTGATTATTCTGAGTATGATGTAAATTGCTTGATTTCGTTTATATGTACTGCCTCTGGTATTGAGAAAATAAAACACCTTATAAATACCAAAAAAAATCTTTCTGTGTACAGTGCTTGTAACTTTACCAAGACTGGGCCAACTTTCTTATCATTTTGATGATACCAGGACCTTGCAGTACACACCAATACTTATATGCTAGATGATCAACCTTTTCCGATCGATTTCACAACGTTTCTTTCACAATGCAATCGCATGACCAGAACTGGTCTATACCTTTAAGCTTTCGGAACTTTTTTGTGTATTTGTATGGAAGAAAGCGTTTGGAACTTATAATGCGCATGATGCAATTTCAAGTGCAATTTACTGCAGTTGCCCCGAAATAGAATTTAAGCATGGTTTATTTCTTATTCGATACTAGTGATTTACACATTTTGCTGAAAATTACATAATTTTCCAGGATTTGTCCTCACTTTTAGTAAATTATTCTTTTATGCGTTTGTTGGAAAATGACAAATCCCCAAATTTACAGTCATGCAATAAATATGCTTATTTAGAGGCCTACATGTCAGGGCCCGCGGAAAGGCGGGGCTGGCGGGGGCTCGAGCCCCCGCCCCTTTGAAAAGTATATTGAAGAAAAATAGAAAGAAAGAATAGTGACCTGCCAGTGTCACAAAATAAAAAGGTATCAAAATATGCTCATCTGACCGTAATTAAATGCCTAAAACCCCTGAGCTTCCGGGGCTTTGCCCCTGACCCCACCAAGGGCCCTAAGGCCAAAGGCGGCCCCTGAATGATCGTGTCCTGCCAGTGTCACAAATAAGGTATAAAAATATGCTCATCTGACCGTAATTAAATGTCCATACGCCCTGAGCTTCGGGGCTCCGCCCCTTGACCACCGCCGGGACTTTGCCCCTAGACCCCACGCCGATTTACGCTACGCTCTACCTGATCGTAAATACTTTAGCCTCCCCCTCCCCCGCCCACTTCATTTAATTTTTTTCCTTCCAAATTCAAATAATTATGAAAGTTGAGTAGAAATGACTTACATTTCACACATCTGATAATGTGTTTAAAGTGAACCTGAAATGGACATTTTCTAATGAGAAAGTACATGTTTATCATGATGCAGGATGACATAAAATGTATTGTTACCAATCATATGGATCAAGTCATCCATTACCGGTATTTGAATCATCATTCACAATAGAGCAGTTTCGTAATGTATTCAAATTGAATGCATATAGGGAAATAAATTGAATAAAATAAATTGAATTACAAAAAATTCAGGCGTAAAAAGAACGGTGAGCCATCTGAGCCAAATGAATGGTGAAATTTGTAAAGCAGCGAGGGATACATACGGTTGCTTCGTAGAAAATGAATTTATACAGCAAATCTCTAAATGATAATCTCAGATAAAATATTAAAAAACAAATCCACAAGAGTATTGGAAATTTTTAGTGTTAACTTTGGAAAGCAAAACGATAATAAGGTCTCACTGAATGATTTTGTACATCCCTTTGTAATTCGAATGTTGCTCAAGATAAAAAAACAGGTGCTACACCAAACTGAAAAAGTGTCAGAATTGGACATAAATTATGAATTTGTCGTTTGAAATACATGTACAAAAACTACAATCAGTACCTATTCTTAATACAAGCAGTGTAGGTATTATACATGTCAATGTAATAGAGTCACAATTAAATGCAATCGTAATCGCATGTGATGTGACAGAGCTAGTATAGTTCGAAGAAACTTGGAAGTTGGATATGCAATTGGTGTTGACTGTTGTTTCTAGTACGTGTAGCTAGGCCTAGCCTACATACAGCGTGTGCACCATGGACTTATAATACACTATGCATGCATATAGTATATAACACAGTAGTTTATATCTTCAGACCTTATTGTATCTTTAGAGGAAATAATATTAAAAGAGGATGTTTTAATGGCCATCATACATCTAATTTGAATTGAAGATTAATTTTGATGCAACATAGAACTTTTTAAAGGAGTATTAAATCATTTTATCACTAGTATAGATCATACCAGATTTCCCCATTACTACTTCAAAATGATGGCAAGCAAAGACTAGCGCTTTGGCTGGGAGGCGCGGCCTAGCTAATTGCTCTCCCTGAAAAATCTCAGGGAGTGACGTCAGCGTTGAGCAATTGCACTGGACCCTTTCCGGACCGGTTCTCGGGGATCGCGCAATCACTCGGGATCACGCCACCACTCGGCTTAACGCGTATAGTCGGCGAATAAAAAATTCAATAAAAAGGGTCCAGAACTAGACTAGTGAGCGCGCAGCGCAGGCACAACAATACATGCGCATCTAAACACATTGATGACGCAATGTTTACTCGCAAATTAAAATGGCGGCATTAACCGTGAAGGGGTGTATTGATTGATTGATTTTGGGTGATATAACATTTACGATATAGAAGTAGAAGATTTAGCCTAAGAAAACAATTATGGAATAATATCAAAAACGCACTTCAGAAGAGAAGGCATGGTCAGGGAAGGGAAAGCCTGGTTATTGGTTCAACAAGCCCCGGAAAAAAATGCCCACCCGTACGATGATAATCCTTGGGCATCATCCCTTTCCCCCAGTGACACTCAAACCTCCAAACTTCCCTACGTACAACTAGCTCTCTGAGGGGTCATTGTATTTGGGGGAGGGGAGGGATCCGTTCTTAATAAGCACCTTTAAAACCCAACTGGCGTACCTGGAAAACACTACAACAATTTTGGCTTGCTTCATTGTGTTTTAATTTTGATGGAATTGGTGCCACCACCTCTTTACAAAATATTTTGATCTGCTCCTGCTCGGGGTTAATTGTATAAGAGAACGTAATTATCCTTTAGGGGTGAAAATCCGTGGGATCAGGGGTCCGAAGGTAGCTTGAAAGGTGGTGGTTCTTTTTAGAATTGAATATAAAGGCCAGAAATTAATACTATAATGTTTCTTTCATTTTATTATTAGTTTTTTTGAAGAATTATACTAGATTGTATGAAAAATAATTTTAGTATGCTATGATTCATAATATAACAATACGAATTCCTGACCCTTGAAAACTGTCAAGGAATTTGTGCAGGATTATCCCAGATGTTGCTTTGGAACATCGATTTTTAGACAATGAAGCTTTTGTTGCTGATCAATGAACCTTTCCTGCTTACTTGGAATTGTTTGTGAAAGATTGAGATCGGGGAAAAGAGGGAGAGAAAAACAAAGTTTGATTGCTTTTGCGAAATTTGTGTTAAAGTTTCATTTCCAGAAATCTATGCAATATACAGACTTACCGCCGCAGGCCTTTAAAGCATTCTTGGCAGATGTTAGCATAATCGAATATTATTTCATATTTCTAAAATTTATTTTTAAAATTATTATATTGGCATTGCTCTTCTTTACAATATTACTTCACGCACTATTGACAAACTTGAATATGCTCAGAATGCAGCTGCCAGGGTTTTATCAGGGACAACTAAAACTGAACACATTTCTCCTGTTCTCAAAATGCTGCACTGGTTGCCAATCCGCAAGCGCATAGAATTCAAAATCCTCCTCCTCACATGGAAGGCTGTAAATGGATTGGCACCAAACTATTTACAAGACCTTGTTATGCCTTATACACCAGCTCGTAGTCTAAGATCATCACACCAGCATCTTATTTAGATCCCCAAGATGCGGGTAGCCTGTGGTGAAAGGGCTTTTCAGCTGCAGCATTAATTAATTTGAGAATCATAACTTCCTTAGAGACCTTTAAATCCAAGCTGAAATCTCATCTTTTTTAAAACAATACCTGTACTTGGCACTATGACACTCATCCAAACTCTCTTATTCTTTCTATTTTTCTTGTGCGCCTCGGAATAGAATTGTCTAGATAGACGGCGCTATATAAATGCCTATTATTATTATTATTATTAACGTGAAGGTACAAAACGGAAGCGATATTTGTTCCTTCGATTTCAAGTGTGTGTGTAAGGGTAAATGTATCTTCCTTTCAATGGCGTATCCAGAAATCAATAAAATGGGGCGGAATCCTCCACGGACACGGGAGGGGCGGAACGCATGAAAAAGAAAATATGGAAAAAAACAAGACAAAATCAAAACAATATGCCCCTCCCCCGAATAAAATGGAGTAGATATCACTGCAACAATGTCGTCAGATGTTGATCACGACACCCCCATCTACCCACCCCCTACAATATATATATATAAATACAAACATTGAAGAAAAAAATAGCGACCCCATTAAGGTTTGGTGGTTTATATAGAAATGGTGAAGAAATACAAACGAGTTGTAACGATTGAGGCAATGATAGAGTTGTGGCAAAAATACGCCCTTCGTCCTTTTTACTTTTTTCATCTTATTTTCATATTTCTATTGTTATCACAGAGAGGGTTCACGTTTACTCGATCACGACTACAACCACGATGAGGCTTACTGTAGGTCTTCTCATCTTCACTATCGCAGTGATGGTGAGAGGACAGGAAGACGTAGAAGAACTGCTGCTGGTGGACCCCATTGTAGAAGTGCTCCCTTTACCACCAGTTGAAGAAGAAGTTACAAATGCACCCGAAACGACTCCAGCGTAAGGCTTTAAGAAATTCAGAAATACCAATGTCAACAGACATTCGAAAAATCAACTTAAGGTATTCATAGTAGCCCTGTCCATCTCCTTTTGAAGGAACGAACATTACAATAGTTTATTACGTAACTCGAACTAAGCTGATTTTTCGAAAGTCCTTGCGATCATGTTATATTAAAATGAGTCTAACTACCATTATTTGTTTAAAGATACTATGTCCCTTTTGCAGCCCACATCAAATTCTGTAGAACTTTGCAGGAATAATGAATATGTCATGTATGTCCTATCTGTGAAATTTAAACGTTAGCAGTGTCCTAATATTTAAATTATGCAAGGAAACCCGTGTACTTGCTAGACTTCACTGTCAGACACTATTGAGTGACTGACTGGCTTTTTTCATCTTTGGTAATAACATACATACAATGAGCTGTAAAGGATACATGAGCATTTGTCTACATCAATAACCCACTTCTTGTAATGGCCAAAATTAAACTGATTGAATCTTTGCGCAGCATAAAACGTAAGACCATTCGGTACAATGGTCTGAAAAATCAGACTATTACTTACTGGCTCTATAGCTCCTAAGTCGATTCGACAACTAATAGTCGTTATTTTCCCACTTAAAGACATTTTCAAGCCCCCTTTTTTAGGGAAGTTCTAAATTAGTATTGTCTTTCAAATGCCGTTGGAATTTAACCTTTTCATTTTTTTGGCCTGCAAATGGGACATAGTACCTTTAAAGCATAATAAAAAGGAAATATTTTATTTTTGAAAAAAAGCTATCCTTTTATCGAACTTTTAAGGGTCGGTTGCGAATATTCCTTTTTCGTTTCATGATCACGGTTGTACTGGGTAATATTACATACGCTTAAATGTATAGAAAAGGAGAAAAGGAGTGTAATTATTTGTCTTCACTTTTAGTCTTTCAGACAAGTTGTGCAAAATTGAAAGAGGCAGTATGACAATGTCCCCGAAAAAACTGCAAACAAAGATTAAAATAACGACAACAAAAAGGATTAAGACAAAGTTTTCTGGCATATTTCATATTCTGTCAACGAAATGTTTCCCTCAAGATCCATAATTGTCTTGATTGCGAACTTGCTTGAGCCGCACTTCCAACATGAACAAGCTGACTTTAGGTAGCATTAAAGATGTTTGAAGGCCAGTCGAGTGAAAAAGGGTGGTCATGAATGTGTCGAGTGTGTTGAAGTTTACAATGGCCAAGTGCAGTATATTGTTTGGTACTTAGTCAACTTCTGATTATAACAATCACATAATTATTTCATATAAACATGACAAAAATAATGATATACTTTGAAAGAATATTCAGAAACAAAGGGGATAATGGAACATAATTTAGCCTAACAAATGTGTACCCCATACAAAGTTATTAAAGCAACTTCATGCTCCCCCATACGGTTAAATGAACGGATACAGACTGTTTAAAGGTGGCAGACAGACATGTGAAGGGTGAAATAATTCTTCATATCAATTATTCGTGATGTACAGTCCACCAAGCCCTGAGGAACTCCGAGAAGAGGATTTCAACCAGGATATCTCCTACCTCTTCCTCATCCCTAAACTCTTCTACGTGCAAACCGAAGAGAGAATATGTCTCCTGGTAACCAAGCTCGACGGTGTCCTGGACTACCGTGTGTCTCTCCAGAGGACAAATTCAAAGGGTCAATACGAAGAATACTGGAGTCCTGGAGAACAGAAGGCCGAACAAGGAGAGAACTGTTTCGAATTTGATGTAAGACATAGCTTGTCTTTTTGATTAACAATATATTAATTCGAAGAACACTTTAAAGGTGTCCGTCGTAAGTAACTAAAACGAAATTTATGCTTGCCTGTAAAATAGACGTTGATTGAAGGGGAGGGGGTGCAAAGGTGCCTTGATTCATTAGTTGTATACAACACGATTGCAAAAAAAAGGGAAAAAAGAAGATAATCATAGACTTCCAAGTCACCTATTGCATGTATTCGCATGCGTGAATATGACGATGATATTATTACATATTGCGATCATTTATATAGGGAAATAATTATAGGGTTTTGAGGTGGCGCTTTAATAAGTTGATTTCTTGAAAGTCTTTGCGACCATGGTATACAAGTTATCACTCCATGGCCACTTTTATGCAGGTACCAACGATCGAGTCGGGATCCAATCGAAAACAGAAAGTTCGCCTTCAACTGCGACGACAGGGTGCCGAAGACGTGAACGAGGACGGCTACGAAGTCACGAAAGAGAGATTCGTGACGGTCTGGGCCCAAGGCGGGTCAAAAACATACGTTCAGACTGACAAACCTATTTACCAACCCGGTCAGACAGGTAACTGTCTAATCATAAGATTAACTATTTGCCACACAAATAATCTCCATGTGCCACATTGTATTTGTATGGAATAGATTATTTCAATGTTTCAAGTTCAATATTAATCTATATTGGTGTTAGAAAGGTTACCATGCTGGAGCTAATCAAGAAATTAGTAATTTTGCAAAGCCATTGTGTCGCACAAACCGTTCGAATTCCTCCTACATAATTATTATTTCTGGCCTTAACTGTAAGAATCAATATCCAATTGTATTTGTTTGTATGATTATTATTTAATTATACTGAGGAGACATGCAATTTGTATGATATTCTTTTTTCCCAGTGAGATTCCGTGCTCTGACATTGAACAGTGAACTGAAAACTATCACAGAACCAGTAAGTATTAATCAAACTGTTTGCCATAAAGACAAAGTTGAGTCCAGGCAAAAGTGAAAAAAGAGAGTGAGTACGAGAGAGAGAGAGAGACAAATAAGAGCCTTCCCATTCTGTCTATGATAGTTTGGACAATCCCTCCATATTCCTCTATCATAGAGGACTGTTTCTCAAAGGCCCCCGTATTGATGAAAAATAGCTGAAAAGTTTGGACCAGACCTCCATGCCAGCCCCATGTAAGCCTACACACTTCTGTGTGCGCTGCACAGTCATGGCTTTCAACAAGAAGGGGCCACTTTCATGTCATTTTGATATCTCATAAAGCTAGGAGTATGCGCCCATTCTTATGTACTACAAAAAATAGCCATTTCCCAATGACTTCCA
Organism: Mesocentrotus franciscanus; assembly: GCA_037976565.1. NCBI lineage: Eukaryota > Metazoa > Echinodermata > Echinoidea > Camarodonta > Strongylocentrotidae > Mesocentrotus > Mesocentrotus franciscanus. The sequence goes on from CP137675.1 coordinate 29,622,776, forward strand.
GTTTATTTCACGCTGTAATCGCTTGACCGGGGCCCCGTCTTATAAAAAGCTGCGATTAATCGCAACTTGTTTGCGATTTATATAAATTGCCACTATGTACATAAGAGATAGGGGACTGCAAGCTTGCGACTGATTAGACGACTTGCGATTGATTATGATCAATCGCAACTCTTTATAAGACGGGGTCCAGAACTTAGTTACCTACTAGAACAATTCATTTAATGATTTAATCTATTTTGATATTGATAGATATGCTCATGCCACATTTTATACTTTATTTACTTATTCAATTATTTATTTTGCTTGTCAGATATTTTGACACAAATATCCTCCCAAAAATCAAGCTGGATCTATCTTTTTACCGTAATAGTTGACCGATGCTACCTGAAAATAGCTTGAGAAAAGCAAACCTTAATCACTATAGCCCTCGAGCCTGTCCTTCCGACAAATCTTTAGAGGCGAAGCTGGGCCACGTACTACACAGGGTTTCCTGTACACGTTGTGCCCGATGCATGTTAGGGATCATTTTTATGGCGTATAGTACTGCGTCACCGGATAGTATAGTTTGCGATTACGAAGCGCTATCCGAGGGTAACATCGTTTTACATAGGACTATAATATCTAGTTGAATTTTGAATACTGTTTCGAGTAGGCAAGAGATGGCTCAGTAGTAGACCAATGGTCCCTTAACTTGAAAGACCCGGGTTCGAAACCAATTGGATGCCTTAGTGCCTTTTGATAAGACATTAATCCTCATTATCAAGTCTCTCAGAGAGGACTTAAATCCGTCGATCCTCTTGTTGCATACTTCATATCATGCAAATGATTTTGTCATCAGTCAGGTAAAGAATACCGTCAACCGTAAATTTAGAGTAAGGGCTAATTAATGCAAGTAAAAATAACACCTCGTGTGCATAAGGCAGTAGCTTAAATTCTATAATTATTATCTTCACTGTTGTACCCGGTCAAAATATAATTAACTTTGATTATCCTCAATGGTAATAAATAATAATCCATTTCCCCATAGTTCGATTCCGTTATAGTGGAGAGTCAGAGTCGCCAGCGCGTCAACCAGTGGACGAACGTCAGGGGAGATGAAGGGCTGATTGAACTCGAGCACGAACTCCCGGACGAGCTCCCAGACGGGATCACGAAACTGACTTACTACATCAAGGTCTTGCGAGGCGCCGAATCAGTAACGCAGACCTTTACTGTTGAAGAGTACGGTGAGTGCTACTTGCTATTTAAACCTGTAATTAGCCCATACGTCAATAGTTCCAAACAATGTTGCACTGTTCATTTACAATCACTGTTTCTACAATGGCACCCTCGCTTGGCGCCTCAAAGACAGGACAAGTTATTGACGCACACTTGTGTCAAATAAAATTGACGTATCTGATGTAGTAGGCATTCGAGTACATTCCCGTAACACTACGTGTTTTGGAGGCTGCACATTTGTGCATTTTCCGTAATATACTTCCCCTTCATTCTATCCGGTTATAATGATATCACGAAGAGAAGAGAATTATCAAGCACTAATTCAAGCTTTCTCGATTTATCTTCTCCCATAACAGTTCTACCAAGGTTTGAGGTTGAAGTTATAACTCCTCCGTACATTCTTATCACCGATACTTCGTGCACAGTCAAGGTTTGTGGAACGTAAGTGAAACTTGTTAAATCACTATGGACTCTTATTGTTACTCTTTTTATGTGTGTATCAAATTGTACTTATGTCATACAAATATATATGCCGTGAGTGTTATTCGACATGTTTTGTGCAAGTATCAGACATATAAATTCGCCCTGATCTGGCGGAAGACGAGACATCGCATTAGACCGACAGGCCACGGACAGACGGGCCACAAAAACGACAATCTATGTTCAACCTTAACACAATTTGACAGACATGTCGTTCTCGTAGCCTGTCGATTCGTAGGCCGTCGGTTTCCTGGTGTCCTGACTAATTTTCACATAATTTGCCTTACCGACCATATCTGTTTCGTGGGCTGTCTTGAAATTTCTAGCTACCTGCCGCAATTCGAGGGCATTTTACTGCAATGTCAGAGTCACTTTCGACAATCATTACTTTTTGATCATTGACAGTTACACGTATGGTAAACCCGTTCAAGGCTCTGTGCAAGCAAACATCACTGCTGACGGGGGACGATACGACTATAAGACCAGAACTACGTCTTCTAGAGAGGTTCTGTCGTTCTCCATACCGGTACGTTATTACATAATGTATTTTCTCTTCTGGTTATTAATGGCTTATCCGTGTGAAATAAGCCCTTATTTTCTATGTGTTAATATGTTTATAGTTTATAAAAGGGGACATCTCAGTTTTCAGCCCCGTTGATCCTGTGATTTTTGCGCTATAGGGCATATCCTTCTCAGGGACGTTTGCTATAAATACTTTTTTCTTTTCAAATATATAATGAAAATAATGTAAACCGTTGTCTTCTTTTGTGATATTAATATGTTTCGAAAGTAAATTACGCATATAACCGTGACTGTGGAATGGTAGATGCCATGCACATTCAGGATCATCCTGTTGTGAATGAAATTATAAAGGCCACACAAAATACTTTGGACTTTATTAGTCAAAATGGTGAAAACTAGTTTTATGCCAACATTTGAGAGAAGCTGGAAGGCAAAAGGTTATCACAACTCCAGTTTTGAATAAAAGGTCTTAATTTTTAGCAAACATCCCCTAAAAAGGTATGCCATATAGTGGACAAAAAGAACATGATTAAGTGCAATCTTCCAAATATGTTTGTTTTCCTTATTCCTGGTGCAGCATTATCCGAATATGTTTAGTCATATTTTATTTTATAAACTTAGTTATGTTGCTTTATTATCACGTAGGTTACTTTTTATTTTGTTGTTGTTGTTGTTTATTTATTTTATTTTTTTATTAGAATACTGATGCCGATGGTTGTGCTGTGATTAATGTTGATCTCACACGCTTAGAGCTCACATCGAGAAAATTCTATATCTATGGAAATCTGCAAGTAGACGCCACCTTTACCGAAACGGCTACAGGTACGGATGATTCTCGTACGACACATGCTCTTACGACAATTGATCGCTGGTCTTTACCCTATATTAACCGAAATTCCCACTGTACTACCTGTAGCTACTTACTCCTCTATATAGAAAACAATGTCATCCGATGATCCCGCAAGTTGTTGTTCGTGAAAAAAGAAAACTATAGCAACCCTGTTTATATGTCATGCAGATACAAAAGACAGGTACAAGGTATTAAAAGGGCAACACTGCATACCAAGAAAGAAAACTAAAACTATTAAATAAATAAATAAATAAGAGAATATTTTGTACAAGAAAACACGCAATTTTGAGAAAAGCTGAGAAAAGTTGTATTGAATGAAATACATGTACTTGTGAGCTAATGTACCATACTCATCATTCTTTATGTTATATTGAGTTAAAGTTATGCTTTGTCTTTGAAGGTGAAACCCTGACTGATAAATCTACGTCGGGTCTGAAGTCCACTGCACTCAATATGAAGGCTATAAACAAAAACTATTTCTTCAAGCCTGCACTACCATACTTTGGAGCGGTATGTTCAAGATCATTGCATGCTTAATGCACAATGTTATTACAACTTGGGGGCGAGGCCCCATAATTATATTCTTCTGCCGGCAAGTTTTTCAACCATAGGCTTCTCGAAATTCTGCATATAATATTTATATACAGTGTATTACTCTTTAAAAAAGAAAACTCGAGTTTTCCATCAATTAATGGAAAAATATTATTCCCTGCTAGAGTCTTATTATTCATATCAAATGTCCAATTCATCCTCTTCCATAATTATGATACCAAATATGTGATGACATTGTCATACATGAATGAATTTGAAATATCTTTAATGAGCGGGTAATGTCAAAGGTAGTTTCCAAACTATGTTGATGTATAATGTAATTCTATTTATAGTACACTGCGAGGAAACTAAAGAAAATATAAAGACACAGAACAAAGATCGTGATAATTCCTCATGTTTCTTTATCCATCTTCCAATATGTTATGCAACCTGGAATGAGACATGAGTCCATGGTTAGCCCAAGCGGACTCGACTATGTGATTCGTGAACCAATCATTTTATTTCAATTCGTTATGGGAATTAGCAGACGTTCCCAGAGAAAGAAACAAAAGAGGTGTTATCGTACCTTCCTTACCATGCCTACTGTCTTCCATTCTATCCTGCCTTTCTATCAGATCAAGGTGACTAATCCTGATGGGTCCCCAAGGCCTGGTGAGAGCATTCTCGTGCGATGCAACGTTTTGGATTCCCTGTAGAAGCCACTTCTAATGACCAAGGATTCGCTGTATTCACTTTACCACTGCAAGGAATCTACGAAGGATTCGATAGTGGAGACTCTCTCAGCTGCAATGTAAGATGGCGAATCTTATTTCTTACCCTACACGTCAAACTAACATTGTTTTGAAATAAATCAGGTGGCTCTTATTTGCTCGTTTATTAGACACATAGGAACAGACATATAGAACTCTCCGAGAACTCTCTGCCTCCTGAAATCGGAAACCCGAGATCATTGTATTCTTTTAAGAAAGCTGGTAAACTATGTTAATTATTGCATTTATTGTTATTGTCATGTGGTAAAATTGTTCACATCCTCATGAGATTTTCAAACGAAAGAATAAGGCTGTATTCTAGTTGTCATTAAGAAAGGGCTTTCTAAGTTTTAACTGGTGAGAGGAATTTCCTTCACTTATAATACGGGTATTAAATGTAAAATTCATGATAGAAAATTATATTTAAATGACCTGTATCCGTGCATTCTTGCACTTAACCATGATGGCAACAAACAATGTTAACCCAATAAAAAGTGAATATTGCATGTGAGACCATAAATATGCGAAAACACAAAGGTTCATAATCCCATTCGCCTGAACCCAGTTCTACCAAACATCACTGTTTCGGGCTGCAACCCAATGTTGGAACTCCCTTCTACAGAGCCTCGTAGACAGCACTTCTTCAAATAGTGTCAACAATGAGGTGAAGTGTCAGGTTTTGTTGGAGCTGGCATTTTTATAGTGCACATTGCTCTGTGTAATTGTGTAACTGTGTTGACCTTATAAAATCCACATTTGTATCCGAACGTCAGCATTTTGCACTCAAGCAGCCGTAGGATAATAGATGGAATTTACTTAAAACGGACGAAGAAGAAGAAGATAAGAAGAACTCGATCCATGCGCCAAATCCGAAACCCTAACCAACACAGGACAGTATGACATGATTGACATCTAACATTGCGCTATATTTTCCTCCTAGGTGACAGCCAAAGACTTCCAAGAGAACATTCCGTATGACCCCAATGTCTACACCCTGAATCGACCAATCGATTTCTTTAGTCTCAGTCCTTTGTACTCTCCGTCCGACAACTATCTGGATGTCGAAGCGGTGATCCAATTTGGCAATCGAATACAAGTTGGCGGCAGCGTATATATTGCAGTCCACATGACCAAGGATTGCCCTGGTGGTCCTAGGATACTGGTGAGCATGAGTAATCTCTTGAACTCTTAATTTACTTTGGATCAACACGGCTAGACTCCCACATTGTGACAACAAAAGTAGACTGTCGCACTCCCCTGCTTGTTCCCTTGGTCGATAAAAGCCAGCACGTAGTTGATATATCAATATATAATTAATAATCTTTGAACAAAATCATTACCCCCAGCATGGCCAAATACCCATATATTACACCTGGGTCGATAGAGACAGATGTGGGCAAAATACCTTGTCCAAGGATGTGAGCACCGAGCAAGGTTTTAAACCTGGGACCTCTCCGATGATAGTCAAGCGCCTTCACTTATATACCACCTGATCACAGTAATCCATTCTTTCACGGCAAATTCCAGTTTCATAGCGAGTTTTTTTATCGAGTGGATATGTCACCGGACTGTGGATCACAAGGTCCGCGGTTCGAGTCCCGCCGCGGCACTAATGTCCTTTGGCAAGACATTAATCTACATTTGCCACACTCTACCAAGGTGAGGTAAATGGGTACCTGGCAGGAGTTAATTCCTTGAAATGCTAGAGCGCCGTAATGGCAGCCTTGCTAAAGACGGTGTAATAATTTCCAAAGCTCTTTGGAAGCGCATAGAGACGTTATAATGTGATATGCGTTGTACAAGAACCGAATATTATATTATTAAATCATATTTTTATATACTTTCGTTAAGAGGGATAAGTTATTATAAAACAAATGGAGAGTTCTTCTTGTACGACATCATTCGTGCATATGATATAAATAATTTTACCCCATCCTTTATTGATTCTGTTTCTGTAAATATACCAGATAGCATTTTCCCCAAAATATCTCGTTTAAACATAATACCTATTTTGTTGTTGTAAACAATTGAAATTATCCTTTCACGTGTATAATATGATGTAATTACCATGACTGCTTTACGTTGGTAATGTATCAATCATTTTTTAAAATCATGTTGTATAAGTTTTAAGGTAAATCTATGAAAAGGGACCATAATTAGACATGAACAATAAAATATCTGAATATATCGAATCAAATCAAGTGTACAAAACCCATTGTCAAAAGCAGATTCCCCATATCATTGGTGATCTCGACGTCCAGAAATTATGACTTGTTATATTGATTCTATATTTAAATTGATTTCCTGAAACTTTCCCATATCATCGTGTAAGGCTTTTGATTCTACTAACATGACTAATAAGTTTATTTGACAGTTTCATTCCTCTTTAAAGAACGCCTCTACTGTAGATTTTAGTTGAGATACAAGACACAAGAAAACAAAAATAGATATATGATGAATACAATTTTCCCCTCTGAAACTCTCTTAGAACATTCAAATTAAGCATGTTTCAAGACTTACTTTCGAGTAATTGTTTACCATGATCACAGGCTGTGTCTCGGGAAACATCCTCCACGATATCGAATACGAGGCATCCCGTCAGGAGAACGCAGATGGCGTCATTTATGACGTCAACTTTGTTCTCAAGCCGTCAATGACCCCGTTTCTCGACCTCCTGGTCTATGGTATCCTTGATGACGGAGAGATGATCGCCGATAGTCTGGAAATCGAAAGCGACGCCGCCTTTGAGAATGAGGTAACAACCAAAACGTCATTAACCTTTCATTTGCCAAAATTATCATCTGCCATAGTCGTTCATCTGCCACACGTGCTAATTGACACAAAACACTATCGAAACAAATATACCTAGAAGGACTTTTTGTGTAACACAAATTAATCGCAAATCACAAATTCCTTGTCTTGATTAGATACGTGACAACTTCTTTAACACTATTATGGATAATCAAGAACTCCGGATGAAAGGAAAAGATAAAGTTGGAAACTGGTCATGCAGTTTCAGTCGGAAAAAACTCTAGAAGCTATCATTAATGACTGATAATATGATAAATGGAATATAAACATTATATATATCAGCTCATAGTACAAAGCAGATTGTGTATTGTTAGTTTTTTTAACCATGAAAAATATAGAAAGGTGTAAGAGAAAATCACCAAACCATGAAAAACACCTCACACTAGTCTGGGTGCATGGGAATACATGAACATGAGGCTTCAGAATGTATTTGTCCAACGTTGTAAACTACTTCTTTTTTAAATACTACAATTTTAGGCATATAAGTTCATTAGAAGTGTATTCCATTTTATGATCAATTTACTCTGTATTCTATTCTTTCATATCATCGTAGAAAATACGAGAAAACTCACAACTATTTTCATACATTACCAGTAGTCAACTTTCTCTTTGGATTCTGACATTCCTGTTCCCAGGTCCACATCCAGGTCGCCGAAGGACAGAAGGCTCAACTCGAGCCTGGGGCACAGACGAGCATCGAGATCGACGCAACCCCTGGCTCGCTGTGCGCTGTCGGAGTGGTCGATAAGAGCGTGCATATCCTCGGAGGCAACAACCAGATCAAGACCACCGACGTAAGTCAAATTATTTAAAACTTAGTAATAGGATCAGCGAGGCTACGGCCCACTATTGAGAATAACATAAAAAGTCTCCGTTTAGGATAGGCCTACACCCCTTGAAGCCAAGCTCGGAGATTATAGGGGATGGGGTCCAAGACCAGTTATATTATATTTTGTTTTGGAGAATTTATTCCCAAATAGTAATTTATTTTTGATTGGCGAGTATGATAAAGGAGTTCACAGAAGAAATATGAAGGGTGAAGGGCACTTCCTGCATGCCCCTCCCCCAAAATCAGCCGTTGGTTGTGCAATACTCTCTATTCTCTCATTGTAGGTGGTCAGCTTTCTGAACACATTCCAGTTGAGCTCAGGTGACAATGACAATCCGCCTTGCCAGGATCTCGAGGACGAACCAATCAAGATTGATAATGGCGGAGTTGGTGGCCCTCTACCTCTACCTCTACCGCAGCCAGTATTTCAAGTAGAAGAAGTACCCATTGCGATAGCCCGCAAGAAGCGACAGTTCGGTTTCTCTCCGTATCAGAGAGATCCATATCCGCAATACTCGGACGTGACCAAGGAATTCGAGGTGAGATTCTGTATAAAAAGCAATAATCAGTCATCAAAACATAGTAAACAACAAAGGGATTTGTGTAATAGTACGAACATGATTCACACAGAGCTCAATGATATATGCCTACGTACTATACAGATATTTTTAACCATGATAACCAGTTCTGGCTCTCGGGTGTTCAAGCAATAAAACATTGTCCCCTCCGGAAATTATGTTATAAAACCAGGGTCTAAAATTCAGAATAACTTTTTGTCACAGGACTTGGCAGCCTGACAGGCACGGTTCCTATTTTTTGTTGGGAGGGAGTGGCTGGGGTGGCTTTGTTTTTTTAAATACATTTATTTATTTATTTGTTTTGGGGGAGGGGGCTCGAGCTATCCTTTTTCCCTCTAAAATCACTGATGCAGCCGAGCCTGGATTTGAACTGTTAATAACCGCTTATTAAGTGATACTATGATTATTTTCCAAAAGTACGAAAGCACGTTCAGATTTTTAATCTACTAATCAAAGCTTTATCAAATCTAATTTTGTAAGTGATTTAAATTATAGTGAATAGAACCAAGCTAAACAAAAAATTGAGGTTAAGTGTGAGTGTGCGTGTGGGTTTGCGCGTGAATTGAAGGTGTTTGAGAAAAAGTGGATACGTCCCAATCTCCTCGTTTTTATACCAAATGAACGAACTATACTTTCTTTTTTCATTAATTGGGAGAAGAAATTTGATAGTCAAAATAATGTTTTTGTATACACATGAGGATTCAGAATGTTTCATCTGTGTTTTTTATTTTTTCTTCATTCTAGCAACTGGGTCTTGTTCGGATCTCTAATCTCAAAGTCGAGACGAGTCCATGTTTGAGGCCAGAACCCTATCGTAAGAAATATAACACGTGATTAAAAACAAGGTCGCACAGAATTTTTGCCAGTTTCAAAACCCTGTGTGCTTTCTATAGAAATTTGTTCGGATTACGTAATATTTTATTGTCACATTCGCAAATTTCCATAGGTGACTCGCATGGCTACCGAAATTGCCTCTTGCTGAATTTGTAATGTCTTTGCGATCGTGTTGATAGTATATTTATCCCGAGATGTCTATTACCTATCGTGCTGTATGAAGATATTACATCTTTTGAATATGAATAATGGAAATTTATTATCAGTACAAATGTACTCGTTATTAGAAATATAATGGAAAACAAAATTTCAAGGATGGAGACAGAATTACGTATATTCCCTGCAATTAGTCCGGTATCATGTTTAGATGTTGTAAGAATATTTCTAAATTAAGGGTTATTTTCCTAAGGTAAGACCCCAATTTCCTAAAATAAGTTTCACGTGCGAGCGTTAACTTATCTCAATTGACCAATGGCGTTAAAAAAAGAGATTCCAACGGCTATTGTTCAATTATTCTAAGACGAGTCGTTTTACGATCCAACTAGCTTCTCGACCACTGTAAAATGCAATACGTCTCTAACTCATCCTGTATCAGTTGCGCAACTTAGGATTCATATGTAAATACCTAACTCGTAGTGCCACAGAGCAGATTACCCATGCTTTGATGTTTGTTTATGCCTGAGTCATGAATTTCTTATTCTGATTTATGAATCGTTTTAACATGTATTCCTATCTCTTGATATCAAGAAATAGGAATAAATGTTAAAACGGCTTGCCATAAATACGCAGCAATACACAAGCCAAATACGCAAAGGTGTGACTCAGGCATAAATCTCGTCTTGATTGTTGAAATGCTCTTTTGTTCAACTTACCTCAAAATCAGCTTGTACGATTACACAAATTACAGAATGCAACTGCTCACATAGTGACCCTCTGCAACGAACACAATCACATCACACCAGTTCCCAAAGCACTCCATGAGTTGCCCATGAGTGATCGCATTGTTTTCACAATTATTTTGCTTTTATTTCATTGTGTCCATGGCTCTGCTCCAGAGTAAAATATTTCTTTGATAAATCATTACATTCCGTCCAGATCTTTACGCTCTCAAAATTCCGGATTTCTTGTTCTTCATAAGCTCAATAATAAGTCTGTGTGTGTGTATGTGTTAGGAGGGGGGACCTCTGCTCGGACAGGACCTTCGATGTAAAATGCTCTCCCTCGAGAGATTGGTAAAAGCAGATCAGTTAAAGTGTTAAAACATAATCTTAAAACGTATCTGTCTAATTTGGCGTATAGTTAATGGTTCTTTCATTTTTGTAAGTCTTATCTTACTCCTGTTCATTTGCTTATAATGCATAATCTATTTTGTTGTGTTTGTGTCACAAGTGCGCCTTGAGGATTTGCTTTCAAGTAGATTCGGCACCTTACAAATCTCATATGTTATTATTATATAAAGTTTTTTGAACGTTGCCATGATGTTACCATTGACTTTCCGCTTAATACGTTTAGCATTTTTCTTCTTTCGACTTAATAAAATTAACATTTCATTCATATACAATTCGGGCAGATTTCTTGTCCTTCATCTCGTTAAGCTTCATCTTTAGACGCCGTTAATCAAATCAGAACATGTATTTTCTAGTAAAATCCTTTCTGTTCGTGAATGATGTTTCTGTCTCAACAGCATATTACTTTCGGGAGGCATTCGCGTTTGCTGCTCAGGCAGACTTTGCACAAGCATTTTCAGTTTCGGCAATTTCAGCAGGTCCAGCCATTCGCAAATATTTTCCAGAGACTTGGCTCTGGTATATGCAACGCCCAGAGTAAGACACAGTGAAATTACTCATCATTCTCACCCTAATCAAAATTTGGGGGTCTAGTCATTTATAAACTGTGTAGGACTATTACATATAAATTTGATGTTTAAAGTTAAGTCAATCCTGATCAGACTAAGGACTAAAACTAACTGAGATATTTCATAGAATTGATTATTTCTCGGAAACTTAATGGATAATTAATTAGGGTTCAAAGTGGCATGTTTCTCGCAGTTTTGGGGAAAGTGCTTTGCAAAGTCAATTATTACAATGGTATTTACAGCTAACAACTAAATGATTCATACCCTTGCCAAGTTTCGTTATTTTTAAGTATGTGAAACATGTATTTATCCCGATGTACGTTGGTTGAGAATGTGAAATATTAAAGCTTACATCTAAAAGTAGTCATCAAAATGTTCTAATTCAACCAGTCCATCTTTGATTCTTGAGTGATGAAAAACACAGAAAAAAACTCTAGTTTATAATGATTTAGTTGTTAACTGTACTATTATGATTCTTACTATTATTAATTTTGTTAGTATAATTTTACTATTATCATCATGATAATCATTATTATAACAATGCTTATTATTATTATTTTTATTATTATTATTATTATACTATTATTGCTATTATTATTACTATTATCATTACAATTACTATCATTGTTTCCGTCATTACTATTATCTTTAGCATTATCATTGTCGAAGCAGCAGTAATAGTGGCAGTAGTATTAGTATTAACAGTAGCAGTAGTAGAAGTAGTGGAAGTAGTAGTATTATCAGTAGCAGTAGTATAAGCAGTAGTAGTAGTAGTAGTAGTAGTAGTAGTAGTAGTAGTAGTAGTAATAGTATAGTAGTAGTAGTATAGTAGTAGTAATAGTAGTAGTAGTATTAGTAGTAGTAGTAGTAGTAGTAGTAGTAGTAGTAGTAGTAATATCGTTTAAACAAAATCATCATGATCATTATTATCTATGTATCTTTCCCAGGGAATCCCCAAGCGTCACCGTTCCTGATACCATTACAGAGTGGATTGGAAGTGGGTTCTGTATCTCCTCGACAAGTGGCTTTGGTATCTCCGAACCCTTCTCAGTGACAGCTTTCAAACCGTTCTTTGCGGATTACAATCTCCCTTACTCTGTCATACGAGGCGAAGAACTGGAGCTTGAAGTTAACATCTTCAACTACTTGGAAAAGTGCTTACCGGTATATTTTAATAATACGATGTCAAATTCATAACCAATCACTGGTCCACTTTCTTGGCCATTATAGAGATAATACAGTGGCGCAGCGTGAGGTGACACTGCACTGGAACAGCACGGTCTTATTCGGAAAGGCTACATTAGGGGGAGGGAGCGGGAGGTATTCTAGGCGGACGTCTTCTTTCTCTCTTTGTCTCTCTCACCCGCCTTCCCTCTTCTCCATTGCCCTTTCTCTATTTTCTCGCTTGTTCTTTCTCTTTTTCACCACTCGACTTGATTCGAGGCACGTGTTAAATACCACTGTATATAAAGAGAGAAAGAGAGAGAGAGAGAGAGAGAGAGAGAGAGAGAGAGATAGAGAGAGAGAGAAAAAACGCCTTTCTTAGATGTGTACATAACGTGATGAAGATACAAACTGTCTATCTCTATACGTCTCTATGTCTTCCTCTTCTTTATATCTCTAATCTTTTGTTCACCATTCACTCATCCTTATTCTTTTAGCAATTCCTTGCTCTTTGACACTCCTATATTGATATATTTCCAACATCTAACTTGCTATGTAATTCCATATGTTATGTTATATTTTATTGTTGTATATTCAAACATTTTATTTCATATAATATCCTTCACCCAGCTTCCTTAGTTTCACTCCGCCTCACACACACACACACACTCTCTCTCTCTCTCTCTCCCTCTCTCTCCCTCTCTTCCACTCTCTCCCACCCTCTCTCTCTCTCTTTTGCTCTCCCTCTCTTCTTCCATCCCCTTCCTATGTATTTCTGCAAGTGTCTCGTCTCCAATCAGTTAACACCTACCGTCCTTATTTATAACTTTTTTTGTCATTGTTGTTCCTAAAGGTTGAGGTAACTCTCACTCGGTCTTCTAAATTTGAAATCGGAGAGGAATCCAACAGCAAAAAATCTTGCGTATGCAGCAGCTCTGAACCAACCCAAGTGACCTTTAACGTTCGACCCGTAGCACTAGGGGACGTTGATCTTGAAAGTAAGTATACCATTCACCATTATAAGACGATGACGTGGATCCTAAGCAAATGATTGGTTGAAAGCGTACACGTGACCAGGCATTTATTCTGGCTAACGCGTAATTTGGATAATGACCGGTCATTATCCAATTCTAATGACCGGTCATTAGTAAAATCATGTTATAAAACATCATTTTATAAAATAAATAAAACATCATCTTATAAAACAAATAATACACATCATTTTCTTCGGGCATTAGTAAAATTACCCACACTCGGTACCTTCAAAACAGTCCAAACACCCTCGGCTACCGCCTCGGGCGTGTTAGACTGTTCCATAGGTACCTTGTGTGGGTAATTCTTACTAATGCCCTCACTGCTGTGTATTATTTGTATACTGTCTACCAGTTTTGAAATAGTGGGCAATGCCGTGAAATATATGTCCTATATGACATGGCTTTTATCTATTGAACCCACCCCCTCCCAGAGTCCGTACGCGCGCGAACGCACCCAACACACAAAGCCGCACACACCCCCACACTCCCTACCGGCGCATACACACGCTCCCTGGAAAAATTGAACCTATACGCCCTTTTCACATCGCTTATATGCTTAGTGTTCGTTATTGTGTATAATGCCTAGAAATATTTTAATGTTTGAAAGTTTTCTAAACTGGAAAATGAATTAAAGATCTGAACTGAACTGAATTTCACATTCTTGCAACGTAATATTAATTTGTCTTCCCATCAGCAACTGTGATCGTTGTGTATAATGACCCGACTATATGCGGAGAGACACCTGTTGCAACTGATGTGACACACAGTGATGGACTAAGTAAACCTATTCTTGTAGAGGTAAGATGAAATATATTACTTCTTCTTCTTCTTCTTCTTCTGTTGAAGTACAGGCCACCATGTTGTCGGTGTATCTTCGTACTTTTAAAGTTGTGCAGATATATGTACAGTGCTGTGGAAGATCTAATCTATGTGCGGTTAAAAAGAACAGGCGCAATCCTAGCGCAACTGTGTTTTCTGCCCCTCAGTCTTAAAGCTGGCTACTGAGGTACAGGCGATTGCACTCGCAGAGAGTGCTAGTACGAGCATATGGGACATGATTCTTCATTTGATGGCCACGAAGGGAAGTCGAGACCTGATTGAAGTATTCTGCAGCTGGTACGTACATCATCCAAGGAGTTGAGTATACGGTACATCATTACCACCTTGAACTGAGCTCGCCTTTATTCAAGGGTGGGCCACTGCAGATGAAGGAGCATGTTGGTGACACTACTTGTGCGAAGGTGGTCTCCTATGGTAAACCTGGGGCGTGTTTCATCAACTAAAATCGAAATCGATTTTAAAAATCGATTTTAAGGTCGAATCGGTTTTAGCTTAAAATCGATACTTGTGAGCTGTTTCATCAAATCGATTTTAAGCTAAAATAGATTTTTAGGGGTCTGTAATCAAGGCTAGTCAATTTGGGGTAAATCAACCACAAAATGGCATCGCTAAACTACTGCAAGAGAGGTCCTTGAAAAGTAAGTAAATTTCGTTTTTCTCTGAAAATATTAATTCTGTTGATAAAAACTCTGTTATTTTGGAAGAAAAAAAGTATTTCTTTCATTTTTATGAAAATAAATTTTTATTTAACCAAACGATATTTTAGATAAATATCAGTTAATATCACTCCCCAACTGGGCTAAAAGTTGACGAATTGTACCGGTTAATTCATTTCAGTCCCATGCATATGAATTCATGCAGGTCCAACTGTAGGCCTAATTGTCTACCGACGATTGTTTGTTAGGACAGGTACAAATTCATTAATCTAATTTATTCTTGCAGTTGATAACAATATAGATCTAGGTCCAACACGGCCTTAGGAATCATCATGTTCTATGGTTACCGATGGGTCTTGTGCTTATAGTTATACTAGTCTAGGCTAGGTCTAGTTGTAGCTTTGGGCTTATAGAATCTAGACTGTAGACAAGACTAGAGTACTAGAGAGTAGGCTAGGCTATCTAGACATAGACTAGATCTAGATCTAGAGACGAGTCTTGAGAGGAATCTACTTGACTACTAGTACTAGATCTAGACTACTTCATAATCATACTTGAGTAGATATTTCTAGGTCTAGGCCTACAGCCTTGTACAGGATGTTTGTTTTAACATTAACATTTTATAAAAGAAAATTAGACTCTTGTTAGAATTATTGTAGGCTAGACCTAGACTCTACTGTCTCTAGTCTAGTCTAGACTAAGTTAGATCTTGATTTAGCTCTAGCCTAGGTGTAGACTAGATAGACTATTATTACAGTAGACTACTCACTAGACCTAGAGTCTAGGCCTATATAATAATTAATATAGGCCTATAGACTAGACTTCTAGTTCTACATCTAGTCAAGGATGTTCATGATAGATACTTGAGTCTTAATAGATCTAGGGTAGATGTAGACCTAGTCTCTACTGCAGCCTTTGAGGCTTTTTACGGACTACAGGACTAGAACTAGTCCTGGAAGTGGACCGGGAAAGTAAAATCTAGATCTAGACTACGTCTACTGTATTTTGTAAGATCTAAATTAACAGGAGTATAGGTCTTGTCTGTACCTAACACACTAGTAACAGTAACAAGTTGGATTCTAGACTAGAATAGTAGACTAGATGTAGAATTTTATGTAGATCTAGTAGGGTCTAGATTTTTCTTTCTACGCACACATATTAAAACTATTAAGCTCTAGACCTAGTCTAGGCCTAGAGCCCTAGACCCTCTAGATCTAGACCCTCTATATTAATCATTTTTTCTTAATTTCATTTTTCTTTTGACAGACTCAGACTCGAGATGGAATGGTCCTCGAGTCGTATCCACCGAATGGATCTTTGGTCCAAGACTCAATAGTTCTCTCCTGCCATGCCCATGGCTTCACAGTCTTGGACTTGCTTCTCATCCTACCTCGGACTCAAGGCTCAAGGAAAGGGTTTGGATATGCAGAATGGACTCAAGCTCAATGTCTAGGTGACAGCTATATATCCTTGTACACCAATATTTACAAACAAAGGTAGGTTTTCTTTTGGTTCTTCTAGACCTACATATAATTACTATTTTGTTGTTGAGTGTGTGATCTTGATTTTTATACATGATTAAAGGGTTAAGGTCCTGGATTTCTTCACATTTTCTATGTACAATCACAAACTGGTAATTTAATGTAAGGGGAAGTTAACCATGACAGGTCTAAATCATAGATAAATTACTACATCAGCCAGACTGATAAATATTGTACAAAGAATAGGGCAGGAATTAATGTATAAAGATGTGATTGAACAAACTGTAATGAGCATATGTATGATGTAAGCTGCTCTGTTTGTTATATACCAGTTAAGGTAATTCTTTCTCTTTATTCACGACGGAATTTTCATTAATTCTGTGTACAACAGTGCTTGGTTCAAGAGCAGGGTATCCGAGATCAACTTTAGACTGCATAGTCAATCTTGCAAATGTCTAAAACCTTTAATGTGGTTGGTAACAATGTGTGGGACCAAATACATTTAAATCACAATTAGAATCACTGATGAAAATCTACTGTTGAACACATTAGATACAGTGACATTTATTTTTCTGAAAAATATATTTGCGCTCTTCATGACATATATATGTATCTCTGTTTTAAATCTTAGGTGGAAAATAAAGAGCTACAGCATCTACATGTACTGCTAATTCATGACATCTAGATTTTCATTCTTAAGTTATTGTCCATCTCTTCAAGTTGAAAAGGTAAGCAGTATCAGTTAACATAATTGATCTTATCAGTATGTTCTGTGTCTGTCATTGTTACCATACCCCTACAGCAGTCATTACAAATGAAAAGACATAAGTCAGTACATTTTTCATAATCCTTGTAAGAAGTCTAATACCCATCTTACCCATTCTGCTGTATAAAACGTACACAAATGGTTATGAAAGGATTTTTTTTCTCCAAAGCAATTATCTATCTTTTGTAATTAAAACTGCAACATTTTTAAAGATTATTTTTATTCTTCTACTTATTTATTTTGCAATCAAAGTATTTGACATAATCATGAATACAAACGTTGTAGATAGATTGAAAAAATACACTAGTATTTATTAATTGATTCATTTATTACATACATTTAAATTCCGATTCTAGACTGCAGAGCCTGAATTACCTGCATCCTTATGCTTCATATGGAACATCAGCCAGCCTACAGATACAAGCTCCCTTTTCCAGCTTTAAGCAAGAGGACCACAATGAGATACAGATCTCGGTATCATGGACTGGTCGCTTTCTCTTACAACCACTGCTTCTTGTAAAATAAGATTTACAAATTAATTCCTCTGAAGCTATTAAAAATGCTCCATTCAAAGTACTAAAATTTGCCATCGAGTATGAGATTTTTGGTTTGATAAGATGTTATCATATAATATGTTAAAGGAATTAAAATTTTCAATGATACTTCCAAGATTTCCTGTATTTTACACAGAATTTTAGAATCTTGCGGAAGAAAATAAAAAGAACTAGTTACAGTTGGAGGATAAAACCGAAGTTATAATCCATACTAAGTTAGCTCTGCAATTTAGGCCTGCACTTTCGAGATATTTCATTAAAGTGTTGTTGCTGATCTAAGCTATGATTCTGTCATGGAGGTTATTGTTACCAAACTCACATTACACAGATAATTCTGTTCATAAATAGATAAATCTTAAAATATCAAATTGAAAATTTCAAATTAGCAATTCATCTGAGCAGCAGTGAACCAGTTTGATGGCCTATTTGGAACTCTTCCTAGAGGAACTTCTGGCATGACTATGTATCGATAATTACCTGTTGATGCCTTAAGTGTTATTGCACAATAAAGAGTACAAAAGAAACAGCAGAACATTGTGATTGCAGTGAAAACAGATTTGTCCTGCAGAAAACATATTAACTCTGACTTATGTTGTCCTTAGAATTTTTTCAAAGCTGATAGAAAAGTATTGATGATTAATGTCATATAGACAAACTATTGTATCAAGAAAAACACATTCTCACCGACTGCATGACCTTACATGACAATGTATGTCACCTTTAGATTAACCATATGAGTAACAGCAATCCTTGTGACAAATATTACTCTTTTAATATCCAAAAAGATACCTTGACTAGACAGTGGCAGATATCAGCTGCAATACTTTAAACAACTGGCTGTCACTTTAATAGCACTTTCATTTGTGTCATTTCAAATGTTATTGTATCCCTTGAATGTATTTGCTATGGTCATCATTTACAAAATGTAGATTTCATTCATTAAAGCATAAGCATATTGATAAAACATTGAAGCTTTTCAATCTGTGTTAATTTTATTTTGTATGTAAACAATGTATTGTTTGTCATTTAACAAGTTAAAGGGGAGGCAAAAATGAATGGATGAGATTGTATGCTGGTAATTATGAAATGATAATAAAGGACAATGATGTGATTCAATGATGGTGTGTTTGTTTGATGGTGAGTATTGAAATATCCTATAGCAATGCTTTTTCTTATAAGTTAGTGTTTATTTATTAATTTTTTGCACAAAGACTTGTTCCTCCCCAAAAAAAAAATCATTGCCTAAAAATTGCCATTAATTTTGAACAGAATTCTCCATTTCCCGATGCATAATCAAATTGAAGTTGAAACTTACGCCTGTACAGCCAATCAGAACATATTGATATATGCTTAACATAGCATATCAATAATCGAATGAATAAGAATAACATTGATCTTAAAACTGATATGGATCACACTCTATCTTAAAATCGATTTTTAAGGCTAAAATCGATCTTAAAATTGATATGGATCACACTCTAACTTAAAATCGATTTTAAGGCTAAAATCGATTTTATTTATTTGATGAAACAGCTCCTAAAATCGAAATCGATTTTAGGCCCTTAAAATCGATCGGATCGATTTTAAGATCGATTTTAGGGCTTAGTGAAACACCCCCCTGGTGTACCGCCGTTGCACCATCTCCAGCTTCCGAATATTATCCTTGGTGAAGGGGTCTCACACTTCGCATCCGTATTCCAGGACAGGTCTGAGGAGAGCCTTGTAGCATAACACCTTAATGTTTCTTGGGCTGGAGCTCACGTTGCGTTGCAAGGAGCCAAGGGTGGAGTTTGCCTTCTTGATATCCAGTGCCATAACCAGTAATTGCCAAATGGGGAAGGGGAAATCATCTTCACATGGGCGGCCATGTGGGGATGGGTTCTTTCTGGGTTGGCATGGTTGGCGAGGGCAGCTTTTTGAATATGTTGTTGTTAAATATATTACTCTTTGCGGATGTAGTATCGAAAATGATATCGCTAGTGATATTCGTTTGTCTCGCAGTTTGGTCAATAAGGAATCTAAAAGATCTCGACGTTTCGTGCGCCGCTGCAACACTTCGTCAGGTGATAAAAACTAATGTGAGCAAGGGTGTTTTATACTTTACGGGAGGACCGGCGCGACGGTCCATAATTCGATCGATAATCGGAACAATAACGCACAAGGCCTATAGGCCGACGCACACGGTGCTCGACCAATCAGCAGGCCAATCAGCAACCAGACTGGGACGGGGTTCAGTGCCTTTCCCAGGAACGGCATTGGTACACACGGAGGGTGTATCATAAATGCACCATCGGTGCATAAATTAATAATATTACATAACGTTTATGAACACGTTTCTAGCAGTCGTCTCGATGGGTTTTATAGTTTTGTACAAATTAACTATATCTGCCCATTCGCAGATATTTTTTTCCGAAGTGGCTCATTAGATTTCACCTTATTATCAATCATCTCCTTTATTAAAGTTTCATAAGGTTCCTTTCGGTGAAAAATAATGGTAGCCTTTTAGACCAAAGTAACGCTGCATTAAACTGAAATGCCATGTTGATATGTCCTCCAACCATTGTACTTTGACGGATGCCATTTCTATGCATCGTATAATTAATCCGGCAGTGTCGACACCGTCGTTAATACTAGTCTCACACACCAGACCGACAACAGACCGATCAAACAATGATATTATCTATCGGTCGGTTTGGAGTCAGTCTGGTGGCGTGACTGAGGTATAACATTGGATTTTTTAAAAACTCGCGACTTAAACTTTTTACTTCTACCCGTTTGATTGTTTCCTTACAGCCTGAAGGAGAAGAAGTGGAGGAATCACTTAGTTTGTACTTCTGTCCAAAAGGTAAGCACTCATTAGTCATGTGAAAATTTTTACAAAACATGCCTATGGTGACGAATTGTAATCTGTCGCATAATATGCATCCTCTTAATCAGTGCAATACCAATAACACTGTTTCTTCCATCCTTTGACAATACTTTGATCGAAATTTGGCACTTTAAACACAGGTATAGTAAATGGGTATCGCGGAGAATTTCTTTTCATGTTTTCAGCAACTTTGGTCAGCTTGAGTAATTGCTTGAGCAATACGAAGTTCATGTATTTATTATTAATGCTATTATTATTATAATATCTATTATTATTATTATCATCATCATTATAATTATAAGCATATTAAGTAGTAGTATTTATTTTCAACATATTCTATTTTGTTTCTATTTATATTAGTATTATAAGCATTATCATTATAAAATCAGTAGTATCGTTATTAAGGTCATTTTTGTTGTTGTTGTTATTTTTAATGTTATTTAAAAATTACTATTATCTCCTACTTTATAGACGGGGAGGATGGCACGTTCAGACATAAATTTGAGATCTCAGTTCCGGTAGAGTATGTAACGGACTCAGGCAGAGTTACTATCTTCATGTCAGGTATTTAAAGAAAATTTCTGATCTACTAGGCCGTCTACTGTTCGATATATTTCAATAGAATTTGATAATAGACAAGTTCGTAGATAGCACATGGTACAAATGACCCCTGAAATAAAAAGAATACCTACATCCATGTATCGTAGGATGTACCATCGGTGCATAATTGAATAATGATTACATAACTTTCATGGACAAGTATTCAGTATTCATCTCGGTGGGTTTACACAATTTCGTACAAATGACCTGTATAATGCCATGCGCAGATAATATCTACGAGATGGTTTATATACATACGTGCTGGATGATTTGTATTAACTAGACATAGACTACCTGATAATCGAAGTAATGATTTATCAGATATACAGTAACACAATAAAGCATAAGAAAATATAAATATCACAGATTTCTGGTGTCTTTTCATTCTAAAATTCGTTTTCCCATTCCCTGTCGGAACATAGCAACACTGATTTTCTTTAGGGGACCCCATTACCCTCCGGCTCCCAGGGCTATAGACTATGTTAAAATCCACTATTGAGGTTACCAAATGATTGGTAGTAATATAACCAAGTCTATTTCATTTTAATAATCGGCATCTCCTTCTATTCATCTAACCTAGGGGACATTCTCGGCAATAGTCTGACGAACATCGACAGACTGCTCAGGATCCCGTACGGATGCGGTGAGCAGAACATGATCGGGTTTGTACCAAACATCTACGCACTCCAGTACCTCAAAGCGACCAACCAATCTGACCAATCACAAGTCAACAAAGCATTGTCAAATATGAGGGTAATTTCAGTGTTTGTGTTCTTGGGGTTTAGTGTACCGCGTCACCGAACAATCATCATTCTGAAAGAATATGATCAGATCCAAACTCGGACACAATTTACCCACTGGCAATTGGTTATGGCGGTAATCATATCAGGGTCCGATGATCTAACAAAAAGAACGATTGGTTCAGAGCGATCGCAACTTGATATCAATCGTAAATCTGTAGGACAGAACCCTGGATTTAATTGTATGTCGTGTTCGTTCCTAAGGGTCGTTTCCGGTTAGTTGACCTAGCATCCCACAAATCCTTTTTAATTGATGAATTAAGAATATTTAAGATGTGGGAATCCTAGAACAATCGTAGGTTCAACACACGTTAATTGAGCCATTATATGAATGGTTTAATTTTCTTATGAATGAACGTAATAGATCACCATGAGGTGTTTATAGTTTCTGACTTATCATGATTATGGCTTTACTTATGATCACTGCTTAATACTTCTTCCCATATTCCTACATCTTAAATATTCTTAATTCATCAAGTAAGATTCTAGGACACCTACCCCCTGGACAACCACCCTCCGGATAACCTTCCCTAGGATAACCACCCTCTAGGACAACTACCCCCTAGGACAACTACCCCCTAGGGCCTAGGGCAACCACCCTCTAGGACGACTCCTCCCCGGTACAATTACCCTCTAGGATGATAACCCTCCCCCAGCTAACTACCCCCCAGACAACTACCCCCCTAGGACAACCATCCTCTAGGAAAACTTTCCCTCGGAGAACTAAGCCCCAGACAACTACCCCCTACGACAACCACCCTCTAGGACAACTACCCCCCGGGCAACTATCCTATGGGGTATTTGTCTGAGGGTAGTTGTCCTAGAGGGTGGTTGCCCTAGGGGGTATTTGTCCGGGGTGGTTGTCCAGGGGGTAGGTGTCCGGATACGACTTACGATGCCTACAATCATATAAAGAGTATCCATTATTGCAAATAAATAAATGAATAAAATAACGGACCTACAATGGAGAAGAAGAAGAAGAAGAAGAAGGAGGCGGAGGGTGGGAAGAAGAAGAAAGAGCCAAAAGGAAAATTAAGTAAGCATCGTAAAAATTAAACATGTATGTACTTGTTTTACACTTTTTTCCCGTTTTCATAATTTCCAGAAAGGGTACCAGAAGCAGCTCAACTACCGCCGTAATGGCGGATCTTACTCAGCGTTTGGTAACAGGGACCCAGAAGGGAGTGCATGGCTGACAGCCTATGTGATTCGCTCCTTCGCTCAGGCCAGTCAATTCATTTCCATCGATACAAACGACCTTGACGTCAGTATTAATTGGCTGTACAACACCCTCGGACAAGAAACGAATGGGTGTTTCCGGTCTAAGGGTCGCGTTATTCACAAAGAGATGCAGGTAAATTAAAGTGGGCGTCCACCCTGATATAAAGATGGTTTCAATAGAAACAGAATCATGAGAGAAACAGGTCAGTGAAAGTTTGAGCAAAAACCGATAAGAAATAAGAAAGTTATTAATTTGTGAAGGTGCGATCAATCAAACACAAATTTTGGCAACGCTGTGACGTATTTTTATTTTGCGAGATCCCCTCCCATTTGCCCTGTACTAGAAAAACTTCAAAATTTTCAATTTCCCTTAAGAAAACTTTCGGTACGGGTGACACACAATTACGGAGTCCGCCGAATCACCAGGGTATTAGTATATAGCTAGGGTTACACCTTTGTTGTGATTAATTGGAGCATTACAAAACACATATGTGTTCAATATGCATACAGATCGAGCATTTTGATCGAAAGATATTTAGCCATATTAAATATTAATTCACTGATATTACCCTGGACATAGAATGTGCAATGTACCTTCCCATTTTCTGTTATTCATTGATTCACTTATTAATTCATTCATTTGCTGCAAAGAGCTACATTTATATATCTACCACGATTATTTATAGTTCGTCTTCTCTTGACCTCTCTAAAGGGTGGAGTGAATGATGAAGTGACCTTGACAGCGTTCATAGTCGTCAGCTTATTGGAAGCCCAGCAGCCTAAGGAAGTACGTATATAGGGCATACTTCAATTCATGGGGTCATCGCGTCGGGTCAGGTGGTCGCGTTACCCGACCTTTTGTGAAAACTTGCCCCTCTATTCGCGAAATGTCGGGGGTAATGTTTATGATATAAACCCCTCTCATCTACGAATGGTCTGGTCTAATTTACCCGACACTTTGTGAAAGCCCTACATCAAATCTACGACAGGTCGCGTCATCTTCCGCTTTCGTTTAATGAAAGGTCGTGTAACGCGACCACCCGACCGGACGCGATGATCCGATGATTCGAAGTAAGCCGCATGGTACATTCACCGTCTTGAATAAGCAAGTAGTTACACCTGCAAAATAAAAACCGACAACTCCAAATGAATAACATGAATTATGCATTTGATCGTGGCTGAAAGGAAAAGAAATGTAAGAATACGAAAATACACTAAAATGAGGCAACTTACAAAATAAAAGTAGATCTACTCGAAAGCTGTTTTGTACAGATGGTTTTTGATTTTTATTTATTAATCCACTGCAGGTCTATTGCGTACATTTTGTGGAAAATGATTTGTTTAGGTACGGTCATTTTCACGTTTCCTGAAAGTTTTGTAGTTTTTCACCAATTGAGATTTTCTGTGAGTAAAAAAGGGGCGGGTGGATTTTTTTATTAAAAGCCAATACCCAGTTCTGCATGCTCTGTAAGAGAGAGAAAAAAAAAATCGTGCGGAGTTTCTTTAAAACTGTATTTGAAAGGAAAAAAGGCATCTGAACTAGTTTTAAGTTCAATTTTCACAGATTGTCGGAACTATACAAGATATTAAGATTTGATCTTTAGCAATAATTGATTTTCACTCATTTGTACAATAATAACAATACAATTCAGTATTAAATACTTGGTAAGGTATAAGGTTCATAAGGTTCATATTTATTGTCCATTTAACAATGGAAATTAGTCGTGTTACATGGTATTACGAAGCACATATATAACATATACACTCATACAAAAATTCAATAAAATTATTGAATTGTATGAACATTTTTTAGACTTGATATCATTGCAGTTATCTTAATAGGTCCGGGTGATAACTACCAGAGACCAAAAGAGAACTTGAAATAGTGTTACAAAAAAAAAAAAAACGCAATGGTGATTTTGTATCTATTAATGTAAAAGTGTGATAACAACCAGAGACCAAAGAACTTGAAATAGTGTTACAAAAAAAAAACGCAATGGTGATTTTGTATCTATTAATGTAAAAGTGCATGTCCATGTCTTTGTTAAATTTCTGAGAAGTAACGATTTAGATATTGTCTTTCAGACCCAGGCTATCCAAAACGCGTTGTCTTGTCTCCGCAACTCTATTGGCGGTTTGACAGACACATACTCTGCCGCCCTCATCGCCTACGCACTGAGCATAGCTAAGGATCCCAACGTCAATACAGTTTTGGAAATCCTCGATTCAGTCGCCAAAAATGAAGGTACGTGTACTTTGGGGATGGTTTAATTATCCATAGAAAACAGCTTGCGAGAATAGACCAGTTCGTAATTAGCATATGATTATGACATATAGATTACTCCAAATATTCACGGATCATACTCCTTTGCAGATTTAGAAAAGTCACTGCGAAAGAAATGGGGATGCTTTCTGCTTCACCAGTGTGGAAGATACTTTTTGTGTAAACGGGGAGCTTTTTTGAAGGGGTATTTTCGACTCCAGTAACGATCATGCGCTTTAACACATTTGGAATATGAAATGACACCACCTGGGATTTGCTACCAATTTGCTAAACTTGCAGAGCTTTTCCCCTGTTGATATTGACAGATGGAGTGAGATACTGGGTAAGCAGCCGAACTCAGATCCCGGCATCGCGTAGTTACCGCCATGGTGCAACCGCTTCCTCCCTCAGCATTGAGATGACCGCTTACGTACTCTAACCTACATCAACGTTTACGGTCGTGACGCCATATCCCGCGGCTCGGCTATCTCCAAGTGGATCGTCTCACAGCAAGGCCCTAACGGAGGGTTTAAATCGTCTCAGGTAAATTTTGAGGAAATTCTGATGAAATCTTAATGCATTTTTACAATGTTAGGACTAATTCAATATTCCCCTCCTTTTTCATCCACAAACTATCAACTCATTTTGATCATAACATTATTGTTCTTGCGTTTCCAAGGAGCATTGGGAATTATTACCGTACTGCTCCCCTTGACAATTAACTAAACCCATGTCAAATCTCACAAGTATTAAAAAAACTTCAGGGAAAAAAACTGATCACACCGTTGACGAAGACTGTAGCTGAACAGCTGATTTTTTGTTTGTTTGTTTGTTTGTTTTTTTTTTTTTTTTTTGGGGGGTTCTGTATTGATATGAAAAGGTTGACATCACACACAGACTTGAAGCCTTATTCAGAGAGTTATTATGAGAAGATATCTTTACTTTTAAAAGAGTAGTTATATAGATAAATGGCTGCAGTTAAAACCCCTCAAAGTAAGATAAATTTGGGTAAATAGTCACGAGATTCCCTCATGCTGATTGGTATTCCAAGAAACGAAAGAAGAACATTCTGCAACTATTCAGGGTGTAATATTTCAAGATATTCTTCGAAACCACTATCTTTTCCAGGACACCGTCGTCGCCATCCACGCCCTCGCCGAGTATTCCCGTCTTGTGTTCGGCGGCAAGTCTAACCTGGGTATTGCGTTCAGCTACCAGGAGTTTTGTTTGTGGAACTCAATATTCGTCATCCATGATGGAAATCGCCTCGTCCTCCAGCGGGCCGACCTCGACCAGCTCCCAAATGCCATCTCGGTCATCGCTACTGGTGAAGGATGTGCCCTTCTCCAGGTAGAGTTCATTTATTTGATGTCGGTCATGACTGTAACGGGAGCAAACAAAAGAAAACAGAGGCAAAGCAAAACAAACCATGAAAAGACCAATAATACAAACAAAAATGGAATTTGATTGAAAGAGTATACTTAAGGAAAGTATAGAAAGACAAGAGAAATAGAGAAAGAGAGAGAGAGAGAGGAGGGGAGAGAGAGAGAGGAGAGAGAGAGAGAGATGAGTGAGAGGGAGATTGAGGGGAGGGGACCCGCAAAAGATTTTGATACAATGCATATACATATATGAATGTAGGCTTAATTTGCGTTTATCGTTCATTAATATAGTCCCGAGTATCTTTTCTTCCTTTAATATCGTTAAGATTTAATTCAGCCTTTTGATACCTAGCAGGGTTAATAGGGGGAAAATGTATTTTTAAATATTTCCCATGCTTAGGCCTATCTGGCCTTAGTGGAAGCTTGTAGAACATAACAAGCAACGGTTTACAATTTCCGCAAAAACCCGGATAATTAGAGATCAAAGGCATATTCATCATTCTATCACTATCCATTGGACATTTTTGTCATGTATAAAAATCAACTAATATAAGAGGATTTTTCGTCTAGCCCTAGTGTCGAAAGTGATACTCCCAAACAAAAACATTACACACAAATAAACAAACATAAAAAAAACATCAAACGAACAAACTCCGAAAGCAGAACGCCAAATGTTAGGGTGAGTATCCACACTAAATGAATTTTTATTCAAAACTTCGTTCCATTCCCGTCAGTGATAATTCTAACACCGTCGTTTTCTTTGCTTACGTTTTCTTTGTTTTCAAATAATCATCAGGTTATCATCCGATATAACATTCATCCGGCTATCCCTCTCGTACCAGCCTTCGAGATCAGTTTTAACGTGGGTCCGACGACGGCACCAGATGCCTGCCGAGGTACCTTTAAGCTCAATGTGTGTGCGAGGTAAATAAATTGGAAACATCATCTTAGAATTAAGATGAATTTAAAGGGCTACATAACAATGATCCTTCGTTTAGGTCTGAAATCATATCTACCGCCATCACACTATAAAAACGAAAATCAATCAATCAAATTTGTAATCGACTTGTTATTCCATCATTCAACAACTCACTCGTTTGTAATATCTTACGCTAACTTGACCATCATATCAATATGTCGTGCATCTTATCGATGAAACAGTTATTTCAACAAACCTGTCCGTCAGTTTCAATCTTCCAAAGATAATATTTATTAATCAAGTAACAGACTGTTCGGTTAGGTTGGCTGCTCGCTGCACCTAAAACAGCCAACCAGCCTATCAACATGATCAACCAACTAACCAACAACTTTGAACCAACCGACAAATTTCAACCAAGCAAACAAAAACAAATCAATTTACCAGCAAACCAACCGGGAAGCAGTCGCTTTTTCTGAATGTTCATAATTCCGAAACCCAACTTTCTTATATCAGGGTTTCATAATTCCGAAACATTGTTGCGTTATTCCAAAGTTTCTTTTTTTTTTTCTTCAAGTTCCGTAAAACGATACAGGAATCTATGTTATTTTGGGGGTTTAAACTTTTCAGAATTACGAACCCTATTTCATTTTGGGAATTACTAACCATATTTCTTTTCTTTTTTTTTCGTAATAACGAACTCCGTTTCTTTTTCAGAATTATGAACACTATTTCATTTTCGGAAATTCGATCCTTCAGGTCATGAACCATCTGAAAAACGACATGTAATCAACCAACCGACAAACCAACCTACCTATAACTATTTACAAGCCAACCTGCCAACCTACTAAACAATCAACAAACAACTGCAACCAACCAACCACCCAATAAACTTACCAACCATCCAGCCGACGCGACGACCGACCAACCAATCAACAAACAAACCAATATCAGTCAACTAGCTTACCGACCAACTTGGACCAAATCAACAAACTATTACCCACCCACGAACATAACAAATAACCTACCAACCAAACAAGCAATAGTAACTAATTATTTTGAACTCGGCGAACCAACCAAACTCAACCCAATACAACTTTCAAGAAACTCCATTAAACCAACCCGCAAGTCTATCAACCTATCAACCAACCAATGAACTATGAATCAACCCTCAACCAACAAAACTCTACCAACACACCTACCTTTCAGCCTATCAGCCAACCAACCAACAAGTTAACCAACCAAAGACTCAAGTAATCAACCAACATATCAAACTTACCCAGAAACCGATTTTAACTGACCAAAGATTACGCGTCAAAAACCAAAATTTGTAAACCGGCAAACATAACCAACCGACCAACCCCAACCAGCCCCAACCATTTCACTAACCAACTAGCTAACCAACAAGCTAACCGATGAACAGACGGACGAACGAGCAACCAACCAGCCAAACAATCAACCAACCAACTAAACAAGACAATTTGTCGTTTTAACAGGTATACCGGTGAAGATGGATTTTCCAACATGGCCATTGTCGATGTGAAGCTAGTTACTGGTTTTGTTCCCGAGCAATCATCCCTTAATTCGTTCCCCAAGGAAATAACTAGGACCGAATATAGAGACAAGAAGGTCATCCTGTATTTCAACCAGGTAGCTATCTCTCCTACCCTTCCTACTGTGTGTGTGTGGGTGTGTGTGTACTTTGGTTTTTACAGACGTGTGTCAATCACATACTCATAGGATCTTGTATGCGGTGTCTCCTTTAATGACGTTTTTACATTATCTTTGGATCCAGAATGCTAGGAATGATACTTAATAAACATGAGCAGAAAGAGCAAAAATCACAGAAAAGTTCGAGTCTATTTCCATTGCAGTACATTGTGCAGTCTTCAATATAATAAGAGCGACTTAATAGTAACTAATCATGAAAGCCTCTTAATTGGAAACGCAGTATGACATGTAGAGTCACTTTTTATTGTGCAAAAATTAGCAATTTGTCAGTTCAACTTTTCAATTTTCTTTCACAATGGTTCATTTAAGAACACTATATTCTTCAATCTATGAAGGGGTGGAAAATAATATTAACTGTTGCGAATAGGAGGAGGGAAACTAATAAATCTAGAAAATAAGAAAAATAGGTTAATAAACAGTCTAAACGTATTTGTGTTGGGGATCGTTTATGAAGACTTTCGTTTTAAGGGTGGCGGGAAGGGGGCAGGATTGCAATAGTAATGAAAAACCTAGTAGGTCTATATTGATGAATGTAACATCTATATGGCATAATTGCATACAATTCTTCCTGAGAAATCAACATTATACAGAATAATATCATTATTGTATTGCCTTCAGAAATCATGTTCAGATTATGCAATATGTCACTGTAATTTTCGCCCATGACAAGGGCTGACGCACAAGGTTATTGAAATTGTTACAGGGTGTTTATGTCGAAAGTCTTTGCGATCGTTTTGTAAGAAGAAATATGGTTTGAATTTTTTAATTATGTATTGAGTATTGCCTCTCCGGACGATTACCCCTGGAAAACAATCCTTTGGACAGTTACTTGCCGAGCAACAACTCCACATATAATTACCCTCACCCCGCCATAACCTCCATGTACATAAGTACTATTCCAGTATTCCTAGGGATGATTATTCAAGACTTATCGTTGTACTAGGAAAGTTGTCCTAGATTGTATGTAATTGTCCTAAAATCAAAACTTTTTTTATCATCTTACTTGCTGTACTTGCGTGTTCTGCTAACTGATTGTTTTATCTTATATTCGCTTATGCTATAACAAGACTTATTACATATCATTCATGCGTCCATGGAACGCTCATAATGTAACGTTCATGTGATGCTTATGAGGCTTAGATACCATTAATTGGGTTAAAGCCGAGGCTGCCGAGCCACCAAAGTAACTAGCGCTCAAGCATATCAGGTACCCATTTAGACCTGGGTGGAGGGTGGCAAATGTAGACTAAGTAATGTCTTGCCAGAACACTTTTATGCTGGGCTGTACACAAGGATGATGTATCCATTAGAGACCACAACATTTCTAATACATTTTATTCTATAATTACATTTTTACTGTCATATCTTCATCTTTTCTTT
>CP137675.1:29654210-29694504 GCA_037976565.1 Mesocentrotus franciscanus
ACAAATCTTTAAAGGCGAAGCTGGGCCACGTACTACACAAGGTTTCTGTACACGTTGTGCCCGATGCATGATAGGGATCATTTTTATGGCGTATAGTACTGCGTCACCGGATAGTATAGTTTGCGATTACGAAGCGCTATCCGAGGGTAACATCGTACATAGGACTATAATATCTAGTTGAATTTTGAATATTGTTTCGAAGGCAAAGATGGCTCAGTAGTAGACCAATGGTCCCTTGAAAGACCCGGGTTCGAAAAATTGGATGCCTTAGTGCCTTTTGATAAGACATTAATCCTCATTATCAAGTCTCTCAGAGGACTTAAATCCGTCGATCCTCTTGTTGCATACTTCATATCATGCAAATGATTTTGTCATCAGTCAGGTAAAGAATACCGTCAACCGTAAATTTAGAGTAAGGGCTACTTAATGCAAGTAAAAACAACGCCTCGTGTGCATAAGGCATTAGCTTAAATTCTATAATTATTATCTTCACTGTTGTACCCGGTCAAAATATAATGAACTTTGATTATCCTCAATGGTAATAAATAATAATCCATTTCCCCATAGTTCGATTCCGTTATAGTGGAGAGTCAGGGTCGTCGGAGTGGCCAGCGCGTCAACCAGTGGACGAACGTCAGGGGATGAAGGGCTGATTGAACTCGAGCACGAACTTCCGGACGAGCTCCCAGACGGGATCACGAAATTGACTTACTACATCAAGGTCTTGCGAGGCGCCGAATCAGTAACGCAGACCTTTACTGTTGAAGAGTACGGTGAGTAGAGTCTCATTTATTCCGAGACATAGTTGTATACTCAGAAACATCATCACCTGCTACTTGCTATTTAAACCTGTAATTAGCCCATACGTCAATAGTTCCAAACAATGTTTGCACTGTTCATTTACAATCACTGTTTCTACAATGGCACCCTCGCTTGGCGCGTCAAAGACAGGACAAGTTATTGACGCACACTTGTGTCAAATAAAATTGACGTATCTGATGTAGTAGGCATTCGAGTACATTCCGTATCACTACGTGTTTTGGAGGCTGCACATTTGTGCATTTTCCGTAATATATTTCCCTTCATTCTATCCGGTTATAATGATATCACGAAGAGAAGAGAATTATCAAGCACTAATTCAAGCTTTCTCGATTTATCTTCTCCCATAACAGTTCTACCAAGGTTTGAGGTTGAAGTTATAACTCCTCCGTACATTCTTATCACCGATACTTCGTGCACAGTCAAGGTTTGCGGAACGTAAGTGAAACTTGTTAAATCACTATGGACTCTTATTGTTACTCCTTTCATGTGTGTATCAAATTGTACTTATGTCATACAAATATATATGCCGTGAGTGTTATTCGACATGTTTTGTGCAAGTGTCTGACATATAAATTCGCCCTGATCTGGCGGAAGACGAGACATCGCATTAGACCGACAGGCCACGGACAGACGGTCCACGAAAACGACAATCTATGTTCAACTTTAAGACAATTCGACAGACATGTCGTTCTCGTAGCCTGTCGATTTCGTAGGCCGTCGGTTTCATGGGTCCTGACTAATTTTCACAGAATTTGCATTACCGACCACGTCTGTTTCGTGGGCTGTCTTGAAATTTCTAGCTACCTGCCGCAATTCGTGGGCATTTTACTGCAATGTCAGAGTCACTTTCGACAATCATTACTTTTTGATCATTGACAGTTACACGTATGGTAAACCCGTTCAAGGCTCTGTGCAAGCAAACATCACTGCTTATGGGGGACGATACGACTATCAAGTCAGAACTCGGTCTTCTAGAGAGGTTCTGTCGTTCTCCATACCGGTACGTTATTACGTAATGTCTTTCTCTTCACGTTATTAATGGCTTATCCGTGTAGAACCATCATTTTAAAATTTCAAATAAAAACCCACACTCGTGAAATGAGCCCTTATTTGCTATGGGCTGATATGTTTATAGTCTGTATAAAAGGGGACATCTCAGGTTTCAGCCCCTTCGACTCAGGGATGTTTGCTAAAAATAAATACTTTTTCTCTTCAAATATATAATGAAAATAATGTCTACCGTTGTCTTCTTTTGTGATATTAATATCTTTCGAAAGCAAATTACGCAATAACTATGGAATGGTAGATGCCATGCACATTCGGGATCATCCTGTTGTGAATGAAATTAAGGCCACAGTCAAAATGGTGAAAACTAGTTTTATGCCAACATTTGAGAGAAGCTGGAAGGCAAAAGGTTATCACAACTCAGTTTTGAATAAAAGGTCTTAATTTTTAGCAAACATCCCCTAAAAAGGTATGCCATATAGTGGACAAAAAGAACATGATTAAGTGCAATCTTCCAAATATGTTTGTTTTCCTTATTCCTGGTGCAGCATTATCCGAATATGTTTAGTCATATTTTATTTTATAAACTTAGTTATGTTGCTTTATTATCACGTAGGTTACTTTTTATTTTGTTGTTGTTGTTGTTTATTTTTTTATTTTTTTATTAGAATACTGATGCCGATGGTTGTGCTGTGATTAATGTTGATCTCACACGCTTAGAGCTCACATCGAGAAAATTCTATATCTATGGAAATCTGCAAGTAGACGCCACCTTTACCGAAACGGCTACAGGTACGGATGATTCTCGTACGACACATGCTCTTACGACAATTGATCGCTGGTCTTTACCCTATATTAACCGAAATTCCCACTGTACTACCTGTAGCTACTTACTCCCTCTATATAGAAAACAATGTCATCCGATGATCCCGCAAGTTGTTGTTCGTGAACAAAAGAAAACTATAGCAACCCTGTTTATATGTCATGCAGATACAAAAGACAGGTACAAGGTATTAAAAGGGCAACACTGCATACCAAGAAAGAAAACTAAAACTATTAAATAAATAAATAAATAAGAGAATATTTTGTACAAGAAAACACGCAATTTTGAGAAAAGCTGAGAAAAGTTGTATTGAATGAAATACATGTACTTGTGAGCTAATGTACCATACTCATCATTCTTTATGTTATATTGAGTTAAAGTTATGCTTTGTCTTTGAAGGTGAAACCCTGACTGATAAATCTACGTCGGGTCTGAAGTCCACTGCACTCAATATGAAGGCTATAAACAAAAACTATTTCTTCAAGCCTGCACTACCATACTTTGGAGCGGTATGTTCAAGATCATTGCTTAATGCACAATCTTATTACAACTTGGGGCGAGGCCCCATAATTATATTCTTCTGCCGGCAAGTTTTTCAACCATAGGCTTCTCGAAATTCTGCATATAATATTTATATACAGTGTATTACTCTTTAAAAAAAACTCGAGTTTTCCATCAATTAATGGAAAAATATTATTCCCTGCTAGAGTCTTATTATTCATATCAAATGTCCAATTCATCCTCTTCCATAATTATGATACCAAATATGTGATGACATTGTCATACATGAATGAATTTGAAATATCTTTAATGAGCGGGTAATGTCAAAGGTAGTTTCCAAACTATGTTGATGTATAATGTAATTCTATTTATAGTACACTGCGAGGAAACTAAAGAAAATATAAAGACACAGAACAAAGATCGTGATAATTCCTCATGTTTCTTTATCCATCTTCCAATATGTTATGCAACCTGGAATGAGACATGAGTCCATGGTTAGCCCAAGCGGACTCGACTATGTGATTCGTGAACCAATCATTTTATTTCAATTCGTTATGGGAATTAGCAGACGTTCCCAAAGAAAGAAACAAAAGAGGTGTTATCGTACCTTCCTTACCATGCCTACTGTCTTCCATTCTATCCTGCCTTTCTATCAGATCAAGGTGACTAATCCTGATGGGTCCCCAAGGCCTGGTGAGAGCATTCTCGTGCGATGCAACGTTTTGGATTCCCCTGTAGAAGCCACTTCTAATGACCAAGGATTCGCTGTATTCACTTTACCACTGCAAGGAATCTACGAAGGATTCGATAGTGGAGACTCTCTCAGCTGCAATGTAAGATGGCGAATCTTATTTCTTACCCTACACGTCAAACTAACATTGTTTTGAAATAAATCAGGTGGCTCTTATTTGCTCGTTTATTAGACACATAGGAACAGACATATAGAACTCTCCGAGAACTCTCTGCCTCCTGAAATCAGAAACCCGAGATCATTGTATTCTTTTAAGAAAGCTGGTAAACTATGTTAATTATTGCATTTATTGTTATTGTCATGTGGTAAAATTGTTCACATCCTCATGAGATTTTCAAACGAAAGAATAAGGCTGTATTCTAGTTGTC
The DNA here is from genome assembly GCA_037976565.1 of Mesocentrotus franciscanus. NCBI lineage: Eukaryota > Metazoa > Echinodermata > Echinoidea > Camarodonta > Strongylocentrotidae > Mesocentrotus > Mesocentrotus franciscanus. Next base: position 29,658,481 of record CP137675.1, read on the forward strand.
ATTAAGGAAGGGCTTTCTAAGTTTTAACTGGTGAGAGGAATTTCCTTCACTTATAATACGGGTATTAAATGTAAAATTCATGATAGAAAATTATATTTAAATGACCTGTATCCGTGCATGCACTTAACCATGATGGCAACAAACAATGTTAACCCAAAAAAGTGAATATTGCATGTGAGACCATAAATATGCGAAAACACAAAGGTTCATAATCCCATTCGCCTGAACCCAGTTCTACCAAACATCACTGTTTCGGGCTGCAACCCAATGTTGGAACTCCCTTCTACAGAGCCTCGTAGACAGCACTTCTTCAAATAGTGTCAACAATGAGGTGAAGTGTCAGGTTTTGATGGAGCTGGCATTTTTATAGTGCACATTGCTCTGTGTAATTGTGTAACTGTGTTGACCTTATAAAGTCCACATTTGTAACCGAACCTCAGCATTTTGCACTCAAGCAGCCGTAGGATAATAGATGGAATTTACTTAAAACGGACGAAGAAGAAGAAGATAAGAAGAACTAAATGCGCCAAATCCGAAACCCTGACCAACACAGGACAGTATGACATGATTGACATCTAACATTGCGCTATATTTTCCTCCTAGGCGACAGCCAAAGACTTCCAAGAAAACATTCCGTATGACCCCAATGTCTACACCCTGAATCGACCAATCGATTTCTTTAGTCTCCGTCCTTTGTACTCTCCGTCCGACAACTATCTGGATGTCGAAGCGGTGATCCAATTTGGCAATCGAATACAAGTTGGCGGCAGCGTATATATTGCAGTCCACATGACCAAGGATTGCCCTGGTGGTCCTAGGATACTGGTGAGCATGAGTAATCTCTTGAACTCTTAATTTACTTTGGATCAACACGGCTAGACTCCCACATTGTAGACTGTCGCACTCCCCTGCTTGTTCCCTTGGTCGATAAAAGCCAGCACGTAGTTGATATATCAATATATAATTAATAATCTTTGAACAAAATCATTACCCCCAGCATGGCCAAATACCCATATATTACACATGGGTCGATAGAGACAGATGTGGGCAAAATACCTTGTCCAAGGATGTGAGCACCGAGCAAGGGACCTCTCCGATGATAGTCAAGCGCCTTCACTTATATACCACCTGATCACAGTAATCCATTCTTTCACGGCAAATTCCAGTTTCATAGCGAGTTTTTTTATCGAGTGGATATGTCACCGGACTGTGGATCACAAGGTCCGCGGTTCGAGTCCCGCCTCGGCACTAATGTCCTTTGGCAAGACATTAATCTACATTTGCCACACTCTACCAAGGTGAGGTAAATGGGTACCTGGCAGGAGTTAATTCCTTGAAATGCTAGAGCGCCGTAATGGCAGCCTTGCTAAAGACAGTGTAATAATTTCCAAAGCTCTTTGGAAGCGCATAGAGACGGTATAATGTGATATGCGCTGTACAAGAACCGAATATTATATTATTAAATCATGTTTTTATATACTTTCGTTAAGAGGGATAAGTTATTATAAAACAAATGGAGAGTTCTTCTTGTACGACATCATTCGTGCATATGATATAAATAATTTTACCCCATCCTTTATTGATTCTGTTTCTGTAAATATACCAGATAGCATTTTCCCCAAAATATCTCGTTTAAACATAATACCTATTTTGTTGTTGTAAACAATTGAAATTATCCTTTCACGTGTATAATATGATGTCATTACCATGACTGCTTTACGTTGGTAATGTATCAATCATTTTTTAAATCATGTTGTATAAGTTTTAAAGTAAATCTATAAAAAGGAACCATAATTAGACATGAACAATAAAATATCTGAATATATCGAATCAAATCAAGTGTACAAAACCCATTGTCAAAAGCAGATTCCCCATATCATTGGTGATCTCGACGTCCAGAAATTATGATTTGTTATATTGATTCTATATTTAAATTGATTTCCTGAAACTTTCCCATATCATCGTGTAAGGCTTTTGATTCTACTAACATAACTAATAAGTTCATTTGACAGTTTCATTCCTCTTTAAAGAACGCCTCTACTGTAGATTTTAGTTGAGATACAAGACACAAGAAAACAGAAATAGATATATGATGAATACGATTTTCCCTCTGAAACTCTCTTAGAACATTCAAATTAAGCATGTTTCAAGACTTACTTTCGAGTAAATGTTTACCATGATCACAGGCTGTGTCTCGGGAAACATCCTCCACGATATCGAATACGAGGCATCCCGTCAGGAGAACGCAGATGGCGTCATTTATGACGTCAACTTTGTTCTCAAGCCGTCAATGACCCCGTTTCTCGACCTCCTGGTCTATGGTATCCTTGATGACGGAGAGATGATCGCCGATAGTCTGGAAATCGAAAGCGACGCCGCCTTTGAGAATGAGGTAACAACCAAAACGTCATTAACCTTTCATTTGCCAAAATTATCATCTGCCATAGTCGTTCATCTGCCACACGTGCTAATTGACACAAAACACTATCGAAACAAATATACTTAGAAGGATTTTTGTGCAACACAAATTAATCGCAAATCACAAATTCCTTGTCTTGATTAGATACGTGACAACTTCTTTAACACTATTATGGATAGTCAAGAACTCCGGATGAAAGGAAAAGATAAAGTTGGAAACTGGTCATGCAGTTTCAGTCGGAAAAAACTCTAGAAGCTATCATTAATGACTGATAATATGATAAATGGAATATAAACATTATATATATCAGCTCATAGTACAAAGCAGATTGTGTATTGTGAGTTTTTTTAACCATGAAAAATATAGAAAGGTGTAAGAGAAAAACCACCTCACACTAGTCTGGGTGCATGGGGATACATGAACATGAGGCTTCAGAATGTATTTGTCCAACGTTGTAAACTACTTCTTTTTTAAATACTACAATTTTAGGCATATAAGTTCATTAGAAGTGTATTCCATTTTGTGATCAATTTACTCTGTATTCTATTCTTTCATATCATCGTAGAAAATACGAGAAAACTCACAACTATTTTCATACATTACCAGTAGTCAACTTTCTCTTCGGATTCTGACATTCCTGTTCCCAGGTCCACATCCAGGTCGCCGAAGGACAGAAGGCTCAACTCGAGCCTGGGGCACAGACGAGCATTGAGATCGACGCAACCCCTGGCTCGCTGTGCGCTGTCGGAGTGGTCGATAAGAGCGTGCATATCCTCGGAGGCAACAACCAGATCAAGACCACCGACGTAAGTCAAATTATTTAAAACTTAGTAATAGGATCAGCGAAGCTACGGCCCACTATTGAGAATAACATAAAAAGTCTCCGTTAAGGATAGGCCTACACCCCTTGAAGCCAAGCTCGGAGATTGTAGGGGATGGGGTCCAAGACCAGTTATATTATATTTTGTTTTTGAGAATTTATTCCCAAATAGTAATTTATTTTTGATTGGCGAGTATGATAAAGGAGTTCACAGAAGAAATATGAAGGGTGAAGGTACACTTCCTGCATGCCCCTCCCCAAAAAATCAGCCGTTGGTTGTGCAATACTCTCTATTCTCTCATTGTAGGTGGTCAGCTTTCTGAACACATTCCAGTTGAGCTCAGGTGACAATGACAATCCGCCTTGCCAGGATCTCGAGGACGAACCAATCAAGATTGATAATGGCGGAGTTGGTGGCCCTCTACCTCTACCTCTACCGCAGCCAGTATTTCAAGTAGAAGAAGTACCCATTGCGATAGCCCGCAAGAAGCGACAGTTCGGTTTCTCTCCGTATCAGAGAGATCCATATCCGCAATACTCGGACGTGACCAAGGAATTCGAGGTGAGATTCTGTATAAAAAGCAATAATCAGTCATCAAAACATAGTAAACAACAAAGGGATTTGTGTAATAGTACGAACATGATTCACACAGAGCTCAATGATATATGCCTACGTACTATACAGATATTTTTAACCATGATAACCAGTTCTGGCTCTCGGGTGTTCAAGCAATAAAACATTGTCCCCTCCGGAAATTATGTTATAAAACCAGGGTCTAAAATTCAGAATAACTTTTTGTCACAGGACTTGGCAGCCTGACAGGCACGGTTCCTATTTTTTGTTGGGAGGGAGTGGCTGGGGTGGCTTTGTTTTTTTAAATACATTTATTTATTTATTTGTTTTGGGGGAGGGGGCTCGAGCTATCCTTTTTCCCTCTAAAATCACTGATGCAGCCGAGCCTGGATTTGAACTGTTAATAACCGCTTATTAAGTGATACTATGATTATTTTCCAAAAGTACGAAAGCACGTTCAGATTTTTAATCTACTAATCAAAGCTTTATCAAATCTAATTTTGTAAGTGATTTAAATTATAGTGAATAGAACCAAGCTAAACAAAAAATTGAGGTTAAGTGTGAGTGTGCGTGTGGGTTTGCGCGTGAATTGAAGGTGTTTGAGAAAAAGTGGATACGTCCCAATCTCCTCGTTTTTATACCAAATGAACGAACTATACTTTCTTTCTTTCATTAATTGGGAGAAGAAATTTGATAGTCAAAATAATGTTTTTGTATACACATGAGGATTCAGAATGTTTCATCTGTGTTTTTTCTTTTTCTTCATTCTAGCAACTGGGTCTTGTTCGGATCTCTAATCTCAAAGTCGAGACGAGTCCATGTTTGAGGCCAGAACCCTATCGTAAGAAATATAACACGTGATTAAAAACACGGTCGTACAGAATTTTAAGAAATCAACTAAAGGCCAGTTTCAAAACCCTATTGTGCTTTTTATAGAAATTTGCTCGGATTACGTAATATTTTATTGTCACATTCGCAAATTTCCATAGGTGACTCGCATGGCTACCGAAATTGCCTCTTGCTGAATTTGTTATGTCTTTGCGATCGTGTTGATTTTATATTTATATTTATATTTTATATTTATTACCTATCGTGCTGTATGAAGATATTACATCTTTTGAATATGAATAATGGAAATTTATTATTAGTACAAATGTACTCGTTATTAGAAATATAATGGAAAACAAAATTTCAAGGATGGAGGCAGAATTACGTATATTCCCTGTAATTAGTCCGGTATCATGTTTAGATGTTGTAAGAATATTTCTAAATTAAGAGTTATTTTCCTAAGGTAAGACCCCAATTTCCTAAAATAAGATTCATGTGCGAGCGTTAACTTATCTCAATTGACCAATGCCAATGGCGTTTAAAAAAGATTCCCAAGGCTATTGTTCAACTATTCTAAGAAGAGTCGTTTTACAATCAAACTACCTTCTCGACCACTGTAAAATGTAATACGTATCTAACTCATCCCGTATCAGTTGCGCAACTTAGGATTCATATGAAAATACCTAACTCGTAGTGCCACAGAGAAGATTACCCATGCTTTGATTTGTTTTATTATCTCGTCTTGATTGTTGAAATGCTCTTTTGTTAAACTTACCTCAAAATCAGCTTGTACGATTACACAAATTACAGAATGCTGCTGCTCGCATAGTGACCCTCTCCAACGAACACAATCACATCACACCAGTTCCCAATCACTGCATGGGTTGCCCATGAGTAATCGCATTGTTTTCACAATTATTTTGCTTTTATTTCATTGTGTCCATGGCTCTGCTCCAGAGTAAAATATTTCTTTGATAAATCATTACATTCCGTCCAGATCTTTACGCTCTCAAAAGTCCGTATTTCTTGTTCTTCATAAGCTCAATAATAAGACTGTGTGTGTGTGTTAGGAGGGGGGAGGGACCTCTGCTCGGACAGGACCTTCGATGTAGAATGCTCTCCCTCGAGAGATTGGTAAAAGCAGATCAGTTAAAGTGTTAAAACATAATCTTAAAACGTATCTGTCTAATTCGGCGTATAGTTAATTGTTCTTTCATTTTTGTAAGTCTTATCTTACTCCTGTTCATTTGCTTATAATGCATAATCAATTTTGTTGTGTTTGTGTCACTAGTGCACCTTACAAATCTCATATGCTATTATTATATACAGTTTTTTGAACGTTGCCATGATGTTACCATTGACTTTCCGCTTAATACGTTTAGCTTTTTCTTCTTTCGACTTAATAAAATTAACATTTCATTCATCTACAATTCGGGCAGATTTCATGTCCTTCATCTCGTTAAGCTTCATCTTTAGACGCCGTTAATCAAATCAGAACATGTATTTTCTAGTAAAATCCTTTCTGTTCGTGAATGATGTTTCTGTCTCAACAGCATATTACTTTCGGGAGGAATTCGAGTTGCTGAACCTGAACAAGCAGTTTCAGTTTCAAGAGTTTTAGCAGGTCCAGCCATTCGCAAATATTTTCCAGAGACTTGGCTCTGGTATATGCAACGCCCAGAGTAAGACACAGTGAAATTACTCATCAATCTCACCCTAATCCAAATTTGGGAGTCTAGTCATTTATAAACTGTGTAGGACTATTACATATAAATTTGATGTTTAAAGTTAAGTCAATCCTGAAGAGACTAAGGACTAAAACTAACTGAGATATTTCATAGAATTTATTATTTCTTGGAAACTTACTGGATAATTAATTAGGGTTCAAAGTGGCATGTTTCTCGCAGTTTTGGGGAAAGTGCTTTGCAAAGTCAATTATTACAATGGTATTTACAGCTAACGACTAAATGATTCATACCCTTGCCAAGTTTCGTTATTTTTTAAGTATGTGAAACATGTATTTATCCCGATGTACGTTGGTTGAGAATGTGAAATATTAAAGCTTACATCTAAAAGTAGTCATCAAAATGTTCTAATTCAACCAGTCCATCTTTGATTCTTGAGTGATGAAAAACACAGAAAAAAACTCTAGTTTATAATGATTTAGTTGTTAACTGTACTATTATGATTCTTACTATTATAAATTTTGTTAGTATAATTTTACTATTATCATCATGATAATCGTTATTATAACTATGGTTATTATTATTATTATTATTATTATTATACTATTATTGCTATTATTATTACTATTATCATTACAATTACTATCATTGTTTCCGTCATTACTATTATCTTTAGCATTATCATTGTCGAAGCAGCAGTAATAGTGGCAGTAGTATTAGTATTAACAGTAGCAGTAGTAGAAGTAGTGGAAGTAGTAGTATTATCAGTAGCAGTAGTATAAGTAGTAGTAGTAGTAGTAGTAGTAGTAGTAGTAGTAATAGTATAGTAGTAGTAGTATAGTAGTAGTAATAGTTGTAGTAGTATTAGTAGTAGTAGTAGTAGTAGTAGTAGTAGTAGTAGTAGTAGTAGTAATATCGTTTAAACAAAATCATCATGATCATTATTATCTATGTATCTTTCCCAGGCAATCCCCAAGCGTCACCGTTCCTGATACCATTACAGAGTGGATTGGAAGTGGGTTCTGTATCTCCTCGACAAGTGGCTTTGGTATCTCCGAACCCTTCTCAGTGACAGCTTTCAAACCGTTCTTTGCGGATTACAATCTCCCTTACTCTGTCATACGAGGCGAAGAACTGGAGCTTGAAGTTAACATCTTCAACTACTTGGAAAAGTGCTTACCGGTATATTTTAATAATACGATGTCAAATTCATAACCAATCACTGGTCCACTTTCTTGGCCATTATAGAGATAATACAGTGGCGCAGCCGGTCTTATTCGGAAAGGCTACATTAGGGGGAGGGAGCGGGAGGTATTCTAGGCGGACGTCTTCTTTCTCTCTTTGTCTCTCTCACCCGCCTTCCCTCTTCTCCATTGCCCTTTCTCTATTTTCTCGCTTGTTCTTTCTCTTTTTCACCACTCGACTTGATTCGAGGCACGTGTCAAATACCACTGTATATAAAGAGAGAAGAGAGAGTGAGAGAGAAATAGAGAGAGAGAGAGAGATAGAGAGAAAAAAAACGCCTTTCTTAGATGTGTACATAACGTGATGAAGATACAAACTGTCTATCTCTATACGTCTCTATGTCTTCCTCTTCTTTATATCTCTAATCTTTTGTTCACCATTCACTCATCCTTATTCTTTTAGCAATTCCTTGCTCTTTGACACTCCTATATTGATATATTTCCAACATCTAACTTGCTATGTAATTCCATATGTTATGTTATATTTTATTGTTGTATATTCAAACATTTTATTTCATATAATATCCTTCACCCAGCTTCCTTAGTTTCACTCCGCCTCACACACACACACACACTCTCTCTCTCTCTCCCTCTCTTCCACTCTCTCCCACCCCTCTCTCTCTCTCTTTTGCTCTCCTCTCTTCTTCCATCCCCTTCCTATGTATTTCTGCAAGTGTCTCGTCTCCAATCAGTTAACACCTACCGTCCTTATTTATAACTTTTGTTTGTCATTGTTGTTCCTAAAGGTTGAGGTAACTCTCACTCGGTCTTCTAAATTTGAAATCGGAGAGGAATCCAACAGCAAAAAATCTTGCGTATGCAGCAGCTCTGAACCAACCCAAGTGACCTTTAACGTTCGACCCGTAGCACTAGGGGACGTTGATCTTGAAAGTAAGTATACCATTCACCATTATAAGACGATGACGTGGATCCTAAGCAAATGATTGGTTGAAAGCGTACACGTGACCAGGCATTTATTCTGGCTAACGCGTAATTTGGATAATGACCGGTCATTATTCAATTCTAATGACCGGTCATTAGTAAAATCATGTTATAAAACATCATTTTATAAAATAAATAAAACATCATCTTATAAAACAAATAATACACATCATTTTCTTCGGGCATTAGTAAAACTACCCACACTCGGTACCTTCAAAACAGTCCAAACACCCTCGGCTACCGCCTCGGGCGTGTTAGACTGTTCCAAAGGTACCTTGTGTGGGTAATTCTTACTAATGCCCTCACTGCTGTGTATTATTTGTATACTGTCTACCAGTTTTGAAATAGTGGGCAATGCCGTGAAATATATGTCATATATGACATGGCTTTTATCTATTGAACCCACCCCCTCCCAGAGTCCGTACGCGCGAACGCACCCAACACACAAAGCCGCACACACCCCCACACTCCCTACCGGCGCATACACACACTGCCTGGAAAAATTGAACCTATACGCCCTTTTCACATCGCTTATATGCTTAGTGTTCATTATTGTGTATAATGCCTAGAAATATTTTAATGTTTGAAAGTTTTCTAAACTGGAAAATGAATTAAAGATCTGAACTGAACTGAATTTCACATTCTTGCAACGTAATATTAATTTGTCTTCCCATCAGCAACTGTGATCGTTGTGTATAATGACCCGACTATATGCGGAGAGACACCTGTTGCAACTGATGTGACACACAGTGATGGACTAAGTAAACCTATTCTTGTAGAGGTAAGATGAAATATATTACTTCTTCTTCTTCTTCTTCTTCTTCTGTTGAAGTACAGGCCACCATGTTGTCGGTGTATCTTCGTACTTTTAAAGTTGTGCAGATATATGTACAGTGCTGTGGAAGATCTAATCTATGTGCGGTTAAAAAGAACAGGCGCATTCCTAGCGCAACTGTGTTTTCTGCCCCTCAGTCTTAAAGCTGGCTACTGAGGTACAGGCGATTGCACTCGCAGAGAGTGCAAGTACGAGCATATAGGACATGATTCTTCATTTGATGGCCACGAAGGGAAGTCGAGACCTGATTGAAGTATTCTGCAGCTGGTACGTACATCATCCAAGGAGTTGAGTATACGGTACATCATTACCACCTTGAACTGAGCTCGCCTTTATTCAAGGGTGGGCCACTGCAGACGAAGGAGCATGTTGGTGACACTACTTGTGCGAAGGTGGTCTCCTATGGTAAACCTGGTGTACCGCCGTTGCACCATCTCCAGCTTCCGAATATTATCCTTGGTGAAGGGGTCCCACACTTCGCATCCGTATTCCAGGACAGGTCTGAGGAGAGCCTTGTAGCATAGCACCTTAATGTTTCTTGGGCAGGAGCTCACGTTGCGTTGCAAGAAGCCAATGGTGGAGTTTGCCTTCTTGATATCCAGTGCCATAACCAGTAATTGCCAAATGGGGAAGGGGTAAATCGTCTCCACATGGGCGGCCATGTGGGGATGGGTTTTTCTGGGTTGGCATGGTTGGCGAGGGCAGCTTTTTGAATATGTTGTTGTTAAATATATTACTCATTGCGGATGTAGTATCGAAAAAAATATCGCTAGTGATATTCGTTTGTCTCGCAATGTGGTCAATAAGGAATCTAAAAGATCTCGACGTTTCGTGCGCCGCTGCAACACTTCGTCAGGTGATAAAAACTAATGTAAGCAAGGGTGTTTTATACTCTACGGGAGGACCGGCGCGACGGTCCATAAATCGATCGATAATCGGAACAATAACGCACAAGGCCTATTGGCCGACGCACACGCTGCTCGACCAATCAGCAGGCCAATCAGCAACCAGACTGGGACGGGGTTCAGTGCCTTTCCCAGGAACGGCATTGGTACACACGGAGGGTGTATCATAAATGCACCATCGGTGCATAAATGAAAAATATTACATAACGTTTATGAACACGTATCTAGCAGTCGTCTCGATGGGTTTTACAGTTTTGTACAACTTAACTTTATCTGCCCATTCGCAGGTATTTTTTTCCGAAGTGGCTCATTAGATTTCACCTTATTATCAATCATCTCCTTTATTTAAGTTTCATAAGGTTCCTTTCGGTGAAAAATAATGGTAGCCTTTTAGACCAAAGTAACGGTGCATTAAACTGAAATGCCATGTTGATATGTCCTCCAACCATTGTACTTTGACGGATGCCATTTCTATGCATCGTATAATTAATCCGGCAGTGTCGACACCGTCGTTAATACTAGTCTCACACACCGACACCGACACCGACAACAGACCGATCAAACAATGATATTATCTAAAATGGCAAAGAATCGGTCGGTTTGGAGTCAGTCTGGTGGCGTGACTGAGGTATAACATTGGATTTTTTAAAAACTCGCGACTTAAACTTTTTACTTCCACCCGTTTGATTGTTTCCTTACAGCCTGAAGGAGAAGAAGTGGAGGAATCACTTAGTTTGTACTTCTGTCCAAAAGGTAAGCACTCATTAGTCATGTGATCATTCGGACAAAACATGCCTATGGTGACGAATTGTAATCTGTCGCATAATACGCATCCTCTTAATCAGTGCAATACCAATAACACTGTTTCTTCTATCCTTTGACAATACTTTGATCGAAATTTGGCACTTTAAACACAGGTATAGTAAATGGGTATCGCGGGGAATTTCTTTTCATGTTTTCAGCAACTTTGGTCAGCTTGAGTAATTGCTTGAGCAATACGAAGTTCATGTATTTATTATTAATGCTATTATTATTACAATATCTGTTATTATTATTATCATCATCATTATAATTATAAGCATATTAAGTAGTAGTATTTATTTTCAACATATTCTATTTTGTTTCTATTTATATTAGTATTATAAGCATTATCATTATAAAATCAGTAGTATCGTTATTAAGGTCATTTTTGTTGTTGTTGTTACTTTTAATGTTATTTAAAAATTACTATTATCTCCTACTTTATAGACGGGGAGGATGGCACTTTCAGACATAAATTTGAGATCTCAGTTCCGGTAGAGTATGTAACGGACTCAGGCAGAGTTACTATCTTCATGTCAGGTATTTAAAGAAAATTTCTGATCTACTAGGCCGTCTACTGTTCGATATATTTCAATAGAATTTGATAATAGACAATTTCGTAGATAGCACATGGTACAAATGACCCCTGAAATAAAAGAATACCTACATCCATGTATCGTAGGATGTACCATCGGTGCATAATTGAATAATGATTACATAACTTTCATGGACAAGTATTCAGTATTCATCTCGGTGGGTTTACACAATTTCGTACAAATGACCTGTATAATGCCATGCGCAGATAATATCTACGAGATGGTTTATATACATACGTGCTGGATGATTTGTATTAACTAGACATAGACTACCTGATAATCGAAGTAATGATTTATCAGATATACAGTAACACAATAAAGCATAAGAAAATATAAATATCACAGATTTCTGGTGTCTTTTCATTCTAAAATTCGTTTTCCCATTCCCTGTCGGAACATAGCAACACTGATTTTCTTTAGGGGACCCCATTACCCTCCGGCTCCCAGGGCTATAGACTATGTTAAAATCCACTATTGAGGTTACCAAATGATTGGTAGTAATATAACCAAGTCTATTTCATTTTAATAATCGGCATCTCCTTCTATTCATCTAACCTAGGGGACATTCTCGGCAATAGTCTGACGAACATCGACAGACTGCTCAGGATCCCGTACGGATGCGGTGAGCAGAACATGATCGGGTTTGTACCAAACATCTACGCACTCCAGTACCTCAAAGCGACCAACCAATCTGACCAATCACAAGTCAACAAAGCATTGTCAAATATGAGGGTAATTTCAGTGTTTGTGTTCTTGGGGTTTAGTGTACCGCGTCACCGAACAATCATCATTCTGAAAGAATATGAGCAGATCCAAACTCGGACACAATTTACCCACTGGCAATTGGTTATGGCGGTAATCATATCAGGGTCCGATGATCTAACAAAAAGAACGATTGGTTCAGAGCGATCGCAACTTGATATCAATCGTAAATCTGTAGGACAGAACCCTGGATTTAATTGTATGTCGTGTTCGTTCCTAAGGGGTCGTTTCCCGGGTTAGTTGACCTAGCATCCCACAAATCCTTTTTTAATTGATGAATTAAGAATATTTAAGATGTGGGAATCCTAGAACAATCGTAGGTTCAACACACGTTAATTGAGCCATTATATTAATGGTTTAATTTTCTTATGAATGAACGTAATAGATCACCATGAGGTGTTTATAGTTTCTGACTTATCATGATTATGGCTTTACTTATGATCACTGCTTAAAGGTATTACAAAGTTTTGGTATGGGGTCATGAATTTGGTTCAAATGAACATATTGGAAGCATATGCGATTTTGCAATATTCAATGATCGTGGTCACGGTTGAAATCGAGTCTAAAGTGATGAAATTGTAAATAATAAACTCTTTATGTTGTATAGCGCCCTCTCAAGACTGATATTACTTTAGCTTTAAAACAATGTTTCTTGACTACAATCGACCGATTTTCTATTCCCGTTTGGAAGTTATATATCAGAACTGCATATTCTGAAATTTTCATGGTCGCAGCTACCATGGAATGTCCTTAGGCGCTATTTGAAATATTTGCAATTTACCGGGAGCACCGGTAAATTTTAATTATTCAATTTGCTCGAAAGCAGAAGTGTTTTAGGAGCTACATTTTTAGTGCTTATATTACATCCACAGGGGCATCCAAATATATCAAAAATTTAAAGAATTACTATCCATCCAATTTCAAAATTTCCCAAAACTTTGCATTACCTTTAATACTTCTTCCCATATTCCCACATCTTAAATATTCTTAATTCATCAAGTAAGATTCTAGGACACCTACCCCCTGGACAACCACCCTCCGGATAACCTTCCCTAGGATAACCACCCTCCAGGACAACTACCCCCTAGGGCCTAGGGCAACCACCCTCTAGGACGACTCCCCTCCCCCGGTACAATTACCCTCTAGGATGATAACCCTCCCCCAGCTAACTACCCCCCAGACAACTACCCCTAGGACAACCATCCTCTAGGAAAACTTTCCCCGGAGAACTAAGCCCCAGACAACTACCCCTACGACAACCACCCTCTAGGACAACTACCCCCCGGGCAACTATCCTATGGGGTATTTGTCTGAGGGTAGTTGTCCTAGAGGGTGGTTGCCCTAGGGGGTATTTGTCCGGGGGTGGTTGTCCAGGGGGTAGGTGTCCGGATACGACTTACGATGCCTACAATCATATAAAGAGTATCCATTATTGCAAATAAATAAATGAATAAAATAACGGACCTACGTGATTAAAAAAGGAGGCGGCGAAGATGTAGCAGTATAAAAATGAAGAAAAAAAACACAATGGAGAAGAAGAAGAAGAAGAAGAAGAAGGAGGCGGAGGGTGGGAAGAAGAAGAAAGAGCCAAAAGGAAAATTAAGTAAGCATCGTAAAAATTAAACATGTATGTACTTGTTTTACACTTTTTTCCCGTTTTCATAATTTCCAGAAAGGGTACCAGAAGCAGCTCAACTACCGCCGTAATGGCGGATCTTACTCAGCGTTTGGTAACAGGGACCCAGAAGGGAGTGCATGGCTGACAGCCTATGTGATTCGCTCCTTCGCTCAGGCCAGTCAATTCATTTCCATCGATACAAACGACCTTGACGTCAGTATTAATTGGCTGTACAACACCCTCGGACAAGAAACGAATGGGTGTTTCCGGTCTAAGGGTCGCGTTATTCACAAAGAGATGCAGGTAAATTAAAGTGGGCGTCCACCCTGATATAAAGATGGTTTCAATAGAAACAGAATCATGAGAGAAACAGGTCAGTGAAAGTTTGAGCAAAAACCGATAAGAAATAAGAAAGTTATTAATTTGTGAAGGTGCAATCAATCAAACACAAATTTTGGCAACGCTGTGACGTATTTTTATTTTGCGAGATCCCCTCCCATTTGCCCTGTACTAAAAAAACTTCAAAATTTTCAATTTCCCTTAAGAAAACTTTCGGTACGGGTGACACACAATTACGGAGTCCGCCGAATCACCAGGGGTATTATTATTATTATAGCTAGGGTTACACCTTTGTTGTGATTAATTGGAGCATTACAAAACACATATGTGTTCAATATGCATACAGATCGAGCATTTTGATCGAAAGATATTTAGCCATATTAAATATTAATTCACTGATATTACCCTGGACATAGAATGTGCAATGTACCTTCCCATTTTCTGTTATTCATTGATTCACTTATTAATTCATTCATTTGCTGCAAAGAGCTACATTTATATATCTACCACGATTATTTGTAGTTCGTCTTCTCTTGACCTCTCTAAAGGGTGGAGTGAATGATGAAGTGACCTTGACAGCGTTCATAGTCGTCAGCTTATTGGAAGCCCAGCAGCCTAAGGAAGTACGTATATAGGGCATACTTCAATTCATGGGGTCATCGCGTCGGGTCAGGTGGTCGCGTTACCCGACCTTTGTGAAAACTTGCCCCTCTATTCGCGAAATGTCGGGGGTAATGTTTATGATATAAACCCCTCTCATCTACGAATGGTCTGGTCTAATTTACCCGACAATTTGTGAAAGCCCTACAGCAAATCTACGAAAGGTCGCGTCATCTTCCGCTTTCAAATATTGAAAGGTCGTGTAACGCGACCACCCGACCGGACGCGATGATCCGATGATTCGAAGTAAGCCGTATGGTGCATTCACCGTCAATACAATACAATTCAGTATTAAATACTTGGTAAGGTATAAGGTTCATAAGGTTCATATTTATTGTCCATTTAACAATGGAAATTCGTCGTGTTACATGGTATTACGAAGCACATATATAACATATACACTCATACAAAAATTCAATAAAATTATTGAATTGTATGAACATTTTTTAGACTTGATATCAATGCAGTTATCTTAATAGGTCCGGGTGATAACTACCAGAGACCAAAAGAGAACTTGAAATAGTGTTACAAAAAAAAAAACGCAATGGTGATTTTGTATCTATTAATGTAAAAGTGCATGTCCATGTCTTTGTTAAATTTCTGATAACGATTTAGATATTGTCTTTCAGACCCAGGCTATCCAAAACGCGTTGTCTTGTCTCCGCAACTCTATTGGCGGTTTGACAGACACATACTCTGCCGCCCTCATCGCCTACGCACTGAGCATAGCTAAGGATCCCAACGTCAATACAGTTTTGGAAATCCTCGATTCAGTCGCCAAAAATGAAGGTACGTGTACTTTGGGGATGGTTTAATTATCCATAGAAAACAGCTTGCGAGAATAGACTAGTTCGTAATTAGCATATGATTATGACATTATAGATGACTCCAAATATTCACGGATCATACTCCTTTGCAGATTTAGAAAAGTCACTGCGAAAGAAATGGGGATGCTTTCTGCTTCACCAGTGTGGAAGATACTTTTTTGTGTAAACGGGGAGCTTTTTTGAAGGGGTATTTTCGACTCCAGTAACGATCATGCGCTTTAACACATTTGGAATATGAAATGACACCACCTGGGATTTGCTACCAATTTGCTAAACTTGCAGAGCTTTTCCCCTGTTGATATTGACAGATGGAGTGAGATACTGGGTAAGCAGCCGAACTCAGATCCCGGCATCGCGTAGTTACCGCCATGGTGCAACCGCTTCCTCCCTCAGCATTGAGATGACCGCTTACGTACTCCTAACCTACATCAACGTTTACGGTCGTGACGCCATATCCCGCGGCTCGGCTATCTCCAAGTGGATCGTCTCACAGCAAGGCCCTAACGGAGGGTTTAAATCGTCTCAGGTAAATTTTGAGGAAATTCTGATGAAATCTTAATGCATTTTTACAATGTTAGGACTAATTCAATATTCCCCTCCTTTTTTCATCCACAAACTTTCAACTCATTTTGATCCTAACATTATTGTTCTTGCGTTTCCAAGGAGCATTGGGAATTATTACCGTACTGCTCCCCCTGACAATTAACTGAACCCATGTCAAATCTCACAAGTATTAAAAAAAAATTCCGGGGGAAAAAAAACCCCGATCACACCGCTGACGAAGACTGTAGCTGAACAGCTGATTTTTTTGATTTTTTTGATTTTTGATTTTTTTTTTTTTTTTTTTTTTTGGGGGTTCTGTATTGATATGAAAAGGTTGACATCACACACAGACTTGAAGCCTTATTCAGAGAGTTATTATGAGAAGATATCTTTACTTTTAAAAGAGTAGTTATATAGATAAATGGCTGCAGTTAAAACCCCTCAAAGTAAGATAAATTTGGGTAAATAGTCACGAGATTCCCTCATGCTGATTGGTATTCCAAGAAACGAAAGAAGAACATTCTGCAACTATTCAGGGTGTAATATTTCAAGATATTCTTCGA
This sequence comes from Mesocentrotus franciscanus, assembly GCA_037976565.1. Lineage (NCBI taxonomy): Eukaryota > Metazoa > Echinodermata > Echinoidea > Camarodonta > Strongylocentrotidae > Mesocentrotus > Mesocentrotus franciscanus. The sequence continues at coordinate 29,675,442 of CP137675.1, forward strand.
AACCACTATCTTTTCCAGGACACCGTCGTCGCCATCCACGCCCTCGCCGAGTATTCCCGTCTTGTGTTCGGCGGCAAGTCTAACCTGGGTATTGCGTTCAGCTACCAGGAGTTTTGTTTGTGGAACTCAATATTCGTCATCCATGATGGAAATCGCCTCGTCCTCCAGCGGGCCGACCTCGACCAGCTCCCAAATGCCATCTCGGTCATCGCTACTGGTGAAGGATGTGCCCTTCTCCAGGTAGAGTTCATTTATTTGATGTCGGTCATGACTGTAACGGGAGCAAACAAAAGAAAACAGAGGCAAAGCAAAACAAACCATGAAAAGACCAATAATACAAACAAAAATGGAATTTGATTGAAAGAGTATACTTAAGGAAAGTATGGAAAGACAAGAGAAATAGAGAAAGAGAGAGAGAGAGAGAGGGAGAGAGAGAGAGACAGGGGAGAGAGAGAGAGAGATGAAACGTGAGAGGGAGATTGAGGGGGAGGGGGACCCGCAAAAGATTTTGATACAATGCATATACATATATGAATGTAGGCTTAATTTGCGTTAATCGTTCATTAATATAGTCCCGAGTATCTTTTCTTTCTTTAATATCGTAATGATTTAATTCAGCCTTTTGAAACCTAGCAGGGTTAATAGAGGGAAAATGTATTTTTAAATATTTCCCATGCTTAGGCCTTTCTGGCCTTAGTGGAAGCTTGTAGAACATAACAAGCAACGGTTCACAATTTCCGCAAAAAACCGGATAATTAGAGATCAAAGGCATATTCATCATTCTATCACTATCCATTGGACATTTTTGTCATGTATAAAAATCAACTAATATCAGAGAATTTTTCGCCTAGCCCTAGTGTTGAAAGTGATACTCCCAAACAAAAACATTACACACAAATAAACAAACATAAAAAACATCAAACGAACAAACTCCGAAAGCAGAACGCCAAATGTTAGGGTGAGTATCCACACTAAATGAATTTTTATTCAAAAACTTCGTTCCATTCCCGTCAGTGATAATTATAACACCGTCGTTTTCTTTGCTTACGTTTTCTTTGTTTTCAAATAATCATCAGGTTATCATCCGATATAACATTCATCCGGCTATCCCTCTCGTACCAGCCTTCGAGATCAGTTTTAACGTGGGTCCGACGACGGCACCAGATGCCTGCCGAGGTACCTTTAAGCTCAATGTGTGTGCGAGGTAAATAAATTTGGAAACATCATCTTAGAATTAAGATGAATTTAAAGGGCTACATAACAATGATCCTTCGTTTAGGTCTGAAATCATATCTACCGCCATCACACTATAAAAACGAAAATCAATCAATCAAATTTGTAATCGACTTGTTATTCCATCATTCAACAACTCACTCGTTTGTAATATCTTACGCTAACTTGACCATCATATCAATATGTCGTGCATCTTATCGATGAAACAGTTATTTCAACAAACCTGTCCGTCAGTTTCAATCATCCAAAGATAATATTTATTAGTCAAGTAACAGACTGTTCGGTTAGGTTGGCTGCTCGCTGCACCTAAAACAGCCAACCAGCCTATCAACATGATCAACCAACCAACCAACAACTTTGAACCAACCGACAAATTTCAACCAAGCAAACAAAAACAAATCAATTTACCAGCAAACCAACCGGGAAGCAGTCGCTTTTTCTGAATGTTCATAATTCCGAAACACAAATTTCTTATATCAGGGTTTCATAATTCCGAAACATTGTTGCGTTATTCCAAAGTTTCTTTTTTTTTCTTCAAGTTCCGTAAAACGATACAGGGATCTATGTTATTTTGGGGGTTTAAACTTTTCAGAATTACGAACCCTATTTCATTTTGGGAATTACTAACCATATTTCTTTTCTTTTTTTTTCGTAATAACGAACTCCGTTTCTTTTTCAGAATTATGAACACTATTTCATTTTCGGAAATTCGATCCTTCGGAGTCATGAACCATCTGAAAAAACGACATGTAATCAACCAACCGACAAACCAACCTACCTATAACTATTTACAAGCCAACCTGCCAACCTACTAAACAATCAACAAACAACTGCAACCAACCAACCACCCAATAAACTTACCAACCATCCAGCCGACGCGACGACCGACCAACCAATCAACAAACAAACCAATATCAGTCAACTAGCTTACCGACCAACTTGGACCAAATCAACCAACTATTACCCACCCACGAACATAACAAATAACCTACCAACCAAACAAGCAATAGTAACTAATTATTTTGAACTCGGCGAACCAACCAAACTCAACCCAATACAACTTTCAAGAAACTCCATTAAACCAACCCGCAAGTCTATCAACCTATCAACCAACCAATGAACTATGAATCAACCCTCAACCAACAAAACTCTACCAACATACCTACCTTTCAGCCTATCAGCCAACCAACCAACAAGTTAACCAACCAAAGACTCAAGTAATCAACCAACATATCAAACTTACCCAGAAACCGATTTTAACTGACCAAAGATTACGCGTCAAAAACCAAAATTTGTAAACCGGCAAACATAACCAACCGACCAACCCCAACCAGCCCCAACCATTTCACTAACCAACTAGCTAACCAACTAGCTAACCAACAAGCTAACCGATGAACAGACGGACGAACGAGCAACCAACCAGCCAAACAATCAACCAACCAACTAAACAAGACAATTTGTCGTTTTAACAGGTATACCGGTGAAGATGGATTTTCCAACATGGCCATTGTCGATGTGAAGCTAGTTACTGGTTTTGTTCCCGAGCAATCATCCCTTAATTCGTTCCCCAAGGAAATAACTAGGACCGAATATAGAGACAAGAAGGTCATCCTGTATTTCAACCAGGTAGCTATCTCTCCTACCCTTCCTACTGTGTGTGTGGGTGTGTGTACTTTGGTTTTTACAGACGTGTGTCAATCAGATACTCTTAGGATCTTAGCAGTATGCGGTGTCTCCTTTAATGACGTTTTTTTACATTATCTTTGGATCCAGAATGCTAGGAATGATACTTAATAAACATGAGCAGAAAGAGCAAAAATCACAGAAAAGTTCGAGTCTATTTCCATTGCAGTACATTGTGCAGTCTTCAATATAATAAGAGCGACTTAATAGTAACTAATCATGAAAGCCTCTTAATGGGAAACGCAGTATGACATGTAGAGTCACTTTTTATTGTGCAAAAATTAGCAATTTGTCAGTTCAACTTTTCAATTTTCTTTCACAATGGTTCATTTAAGAACACTATATTCTTCAATCTATGAAGGGGTGGAAAATAATATTAACTGTTGCGAATAGGAGGAGGGGAAACTAATAAATCTAGAAAATAAGAAAAATAGGTTAATAAACAGTCTAAACGTATTTGTGTTGGGGATTCGTTTATGAAGACTTTCGTTTTAAGGGTGGCGGGTAAGGGGGGGGGGGCAAGGATTGCAGTAGTAATGAAAAATAACCTAGTAGGTCTATATTGATGAATGTAACATCTATATGGCATAATTGCATACAATTCTTCCTGAGAAATCAACATTATACAGAATAATATCATTATTGTATTGCCTTCAGAAATCATGTTCAGATTATGCAATATGTCACTGTAATTTTCGCCCATGACAAGGGCTGACGCACAAGGTTATTGAAATTGTTACAGGGTGTTTATGTCGAAAGTCTTTGCGATCGTTTTGTAAGAAGAAATATGGTTTGAATTTTTTTTAGTATTGCCTATCCGGAGGATTACCCCCTGGGAAACAATCCTTTGGACAGTTACTTGCCGAGCAACAACTCCACATATAATTACCCTCACCCCCGCCATAACCTCCATGTACATAAATACTATTCCAGTATTCCTAGGGATGATTATTCAAGACTTATCGTTGTACTAGGGAAAGTTGTCCTAGATTGTATGTAATTGTCCTAAAATCAAAACTTTTTTCTCTATCATCTTACTTGCTGTACTTGCGTGTTCTGCTAACTGATTGTTTTATCTTATATTCGCTTATGCTATAACAAGACTTATTACATTCATGCGTCCATGGAACGCTCATAATGTAACGTTCATGTGATGCTTATGAGGCTTAGATACCATTAATTGGGTTAAAGCCGAGGCTGCCGAGCCACCAAAGTAACTAGCGCTCAAGCATATCAGGTACCCATTTAGACCTGGGTGGAGGGTGGCAAATGTAGACTAAGTAATGTCTTGCCAGAACACTTTTATGCTGGGCTGTACACAAGGATGATGTATCCATTAGAGACCACAACATTTCTAATACATTTTATTCTATAATTACATTTTTACTGTCATATCTTCATCTTTTCTTTCATTCTATTTCAGTTTACCGCCGAACCGTTATGCTTTGACCTGGAGGTTAGACGTATCCATCACGTCAAAGATCCCAAGCCCGGTCTCATCACGGTTTACGACTACTACGCGCCAGGTAAATAGTCAGCTTTTAAAAGTATCTCGTCAGAGAATTTTCGATGGCACTAATCGTTTAATTCTATTCAATGTCACCTATGTGTGTATGGTATCGGCATAGCTTTAAACTTGAATCTATACGTCTATCTATCTAAATCACGAAAAACTACGCGGGTTCGCATGGCACCGATATGACAGCTCGATTTTTTAAACTACAGTCGATAGTATTCACCCTCGAAGTTATTTTGTATGCACGGAACGTAACTTCGAGTAGGAACCGCCGCTAACCATAATATCGCTCGTATTTTAGAACTTCGAATAACCATGAAATTTCCACGTGCGTTTCATGATTTTTAACTACATTATATTAACCGCAAAATCAAAAAAAAAAACGAAATGAACTTCACCTTTGTTTACTGCCTATAGTGTAATGTTGTGCCGTGCAGGTCTTCTGAAAGTAAGCTGATTAGTGACTTTCGTTCTAAATTCATATATTTAAAATGTATACTTTACCATTGTACGCTGTCCTCTATAAGTCATTAGCCTACCATATTTTCATATCATAGATGTCATTCTCTCAACCGAGTACAACATGGCTTGTCAATCGATTCTTCCACCTATTGAAATACTACCGGTCGAAGAGGAGGAGCCTAAACCGATAGTACCCGTCGATGAGGATGAGCCTATCCAAATACTACCAGTCGAGCCGTTCGATCCCGCTGATGAAAACCAGGCTTAACTTAATCTGGAACCCGATGTCATTGATGAAATGTTAGGTGACTAACAAGAAATCGAATATCGAATGACGTCACAATTGTCTATATAATTGTATTGTTTATACTTAAAGGAGCATCATAAACAGAATTTAAGTCAACTAAGACATTCAGTAGGTTTTTAGATATTTGGCAGATTAATTTTATTTCTTAATTACTTAGTAAGATAATGAAATACAAGTATTGTGCTGAAGATCATAAGTATTACGCATATATTCGGTTTATTAGTCCTTCATTTCTGTTAAACTATTCCATATTTGGACCGTATTCTTTAACCATCTTCATAAAACACAAGGAGGTCATGGAGCTACAAATTTATATCCTTTCCAATATGATTATAATTATCTAAACATAAATGTACACACTTTTACATAGGCAATGACTTTACACCAGCTCAAATTTCCACCATCCAAAGTTAACCAAAATATACCCATTTTAGTTGATTCAATATAGAATGTTACATCCATATTGTCCGCTATGTCATTTTAAAAGGCCCCTATAAAACATAAATCTTAATTAGTACTGGATCTCAAAGTTTCCTTTTACATAAAATTCCCTCTCTCTCTTTTCCCTTCTTTCTTCTTGTCTCACTCACTCCCTCCCTAACCCCCTCCTCTCTCCCACTCACTCTTTCTCTCTCTCTCTTCCCACTCCCCCACTCTCGTCTCCCTCTCTCTATCTCTCTCTCTCTCTCTCTAGCTGTACCTCTCTCCTGATCCCTGACCTATGTCTATCATTAATGGTGTTCCATCATCAAGTATAATTTGCTAACTCTATATTAATTTACGAGTGAATAAAAACAATAAATTCTTTTTCCCTTGCAAATTCTCACCTTGTTCCATTTTGTTTAAATGTGTACCAGAAGAGTCATGTGAATTAAAGTGTAATTAGATGTTGATAGAAATTTGTTGAAAGTAATTTTTGGCAGACATGTGTCATCTTTTTGAAGGGGGTCCAGACAGCCCGACCCTGGACAATAATACAATCCTAATACACTGGACAACTCAACCAGGTCGAGTTGTCCAGGGTGGGGTGCTTTGGCGGACAGCTCAACCCACTTCCCCCCCCCTCAAAAAAAAATATGGGTACAGCTTAGAATTATATATCTAATAATAATATGATATATAAAACATGATAAAATAGGGTTAGGGTTAGGGATAGGGTTAGGGTTAGTGTTAGGGTTAGGTGGCTGTCGCAAAATTGAAGTCTTTCCAACAGTGGGTCGAGCTGTCAGGTGAAGCACCCCACCCTGGACAACTCGACCTTGTCGAGTTGTCCAGGGTCGGGCTGTCTTTGGGTCGGGTCGTCTAGGATTCTTTTGAAGTGTTGAACACTCACAGAAAATTTACAATTAAAATAAAAAATAATCGAATATTTGATAAGCATATGAGCACACAGCAGAGATATAACATTTGAAAATAATTTATTAATTTTATACAATATTCTTCTTGATACAATAGATGAGATATACCAATCCATTTCTATTTACAAACTAATTTATCCTTGTTGAATAGGCTTCATTTAAATGTACAGTACAAGCAAGAACAAATACCATCTAGAAGTTAATTTTGAGTACCCACTACCATCCTAAACAAATCAATTATACAAATTATTTACTTCATTATTATCGAATATTAAAATCAAAATGAGATTTTAGTTACAATGTAAACTTGATTGCCATTTAATAATACAGTCACATCGACAAGAGCATCACCAGACTGACAAAACAAATAACAAATTACTCAGAATGACTGAGAATTGGTCGGTTTTGGGTATCAATGTGGAGTTGGCTTGGCGGTGTGACCAAGTTATGATATCAAGAGGGGGGAAATAGTGCTTCTGTGTGCATATTCCATGAAATGCTACCTGAACAAAAACAAATAGAATTTTCATGAGTCATCTTAAAGGCATTGATAACATTGTTTCCAGTTTTACAAATCTGAGATGCATAGCCCTACGGGTTATCAGTGTATATGATATGGTGTCATTTTGAAGCCCCTAAATAAATTGCGCTTCAAAATGATCATGAAGTGCTTTAAAAAAGTAAAAATCTTTGAGTGACCGGTTTTACCATACTTATTTTCCCCATAGACTGTAGTGTTATAAAAGTTGTTCAAAACCGCTGGGAAAAAGGTTTCTGAAATTTCGAATTCCAATCATAAATATCTTGATAATCAAACATGCGATTGGCTTGTAAAAGTCATGGGATTCATTTCTGACCTAAAGGTTTATAATTATGATTGCAGCATGAGCTTAATCCAGGATTTTGCTTAGAATCAGAGGCAGAGTTACCTAATACCTAATACCTAAGTTACCTAATAGGGAATTATGCCTGCATGATCACAGTAAGAAACAGACTTTCAAACGCATCCATCTCACAACCTTTTATGCCAATACAGCCCTTTTTCAAGGCATGCCCCTGCATTTCCTTTTTAGATTTTAATCTAAAATGCCATTGTTACCTGGTGTGCAAAATCACAAGTAGGTGCCAACAAGAAATCTTAGCCAATTTGTAAAATTCTAGCTTATGTTTAGGCAAGCAGTTTATTGAAAACGAACCCTTGTAATTAACCCTCTGATATATAGATCTTCTTCAGACAACTAAAAAGTCCGGGCTATTTGAGGTCTTAATACGGCCGGGGGGGGGGCATTATGCTCCCCTAAGATCTCGGCCGTGAAACGGCCGATCGCCGCGAAAATTTGCATGCATGTCAAGTGAAGTGTATAGAATACTAAAGTAGTGTCAATTTTTTTTTAAAATCTACTCATTTGCATATTTATGGTAAATTATGCAAATAAGGTCAAAAAATTTCACATTTTTACCCATAAATCATATATTCTTCATATTTAAACTTTCTTTTCCACTACATATATTTGTTAGACCATTTGGAATAATAATACGAAAACAAAATTGGGAAGAGCCAGGTTATTCCTTATGTTATCTCTTGTTTTGATAATTTCTTATGTATTAATCATTGTTTTTTAACTTATGTTTTTTATTGTTTTTGTTGTTTTATTTCATTTCTAACTAAAATTCAACTATTTTGACACCCAAAACAAACACCTAAACTTTAAACAAGACCAAATAACTAATGTTTTATCTCGTTTTTTAGGAAAAATGATATTTCAATATGTTTTGTACACAAATCACGAAAATGAGCGATTTTTGGGCCATGTAAAGACAAAAGGTCACGTGACTTTGTAACGGTAAGCCAGATTTAAAAAAAAATTGTTTTAAAAGATGCGCAAGACTCGAACGAAAAAAGTCATGAAGCGGCGGGGCGTCATCCGTAGGCGTTCCCGAACAATCAGAAAAATTGCGGAGGGGGCATAACGGCCTCCCCGGCCTTATTAGGGTTAAAGGTTTGAAAACCTAGTACCACAGAAACTATCGATTGTGCTACTGGAGGTGTTGTTGACATCTAAAGTGAGCAGACTTTACATGTGACATGCAAATGTTGATTCTGTTCAACTTCCTACAAAGATTTCGCTAAATGCTTTGAAAGAAATCAGAATGGAATGGCATGCATGCATATTACACCAAACCTGAAAAATACCTGAGTACTGTCTTTGCATTAAAAACACAGAAGACTAATTGTTCCATATTACCTGTTACATGAAATACAATGAAAATAAAAGTACATGTAAAAGTTGTGCAAATATAATCCATTGATTGAGTATGTATATTGCGAGTAGTCCAAATCAGGAGCGTCACACACTCCTTCTCTACCTCCACGGTCACATCCTGATTCCTTAAGAGCCTTGTGGTTTGCGATGAAATTGGGAGAGGTACCTACGTTGTTTTGGAGTCACACGATCCTAATGCCGACTGCTCCGCAACCACTACAGACAAGTCCACTTGCATCTGTGTTACCAATTCTGATAAGCCTGCTGATCATGAATAAAATGTTGATTGAAAGAAGAAAAGAAAAAATGTCAATATTAAATCGTACAAGCACTTTAAGATCTAAAGGTCACATCACAAGTATATTTCTTTTTATTTTTCTTCTTGATGTTGTTTTTCTTCTTCCAGTTATATTCAAAAGGCTATTAGTTTTATATAAATTGACTGTTTGCTCGACGGGAGTATATTCCTGATTTTCCATCTTTATTAGCCCAACGACTGATCCCAGATTTAAAAAATACTTCTCATTATGGTCTGAAATGAAATACCATATTTTCAAACATGCCTTTAATTACTAATATACTACATATCTGAGTAAAAGATTTAATTAAACATTCAGACCCTTGTTTTACGAAAAGCATTCATAGAAATGTCATAGAAATTACTAAAAATAAATTTGATATCCTTCAACTTTACGCTGTGAAAAACACATTTTATTTTGAGTTTTAACAACCAAAAGTGTCCAGTGACTTTTGTTGGTGTTTTTGTTTTATTTTAGTTTTAGTACACAAACATATTGTTCTTTATCACACTTGAAGGTTCATGGCCATGCTCCCCTATCCTCCCCCCAAAAAAAAAATCTATTATAGCAGTATGAAAAAGAAGACTTAATAATTTTATGTAGCCTTTCTTAATAAAGCCCCTCTAAAGTGTTGGGAGCCCCGAATTCGCCAAAAATGTTATGGCAAAATTTTACTTTAATTTTATAATTTGTAGTGAAAGAGGGTGTCATTTATTAAAACACATTTCTGCATAGATTTCACCATTAAAAAATGTGTTTGAAGACAAATATTGATAAAATAATACATAATTTGGATGTTCTGTTGTACGCAGAAAACCTAAACCTAATAATCGACTTCAACACATTTGTTTTGATTATCCTTGCAGAAATGTTTCTTAAATGACATTCTCTTTCACATTATGATACAATTTAAGTGAAATTTTGCCATCTAATTTTGGGGGCTTCCAACACTTTAGAGGGGCTTTAATTACTAATCAAAATTTTGAACTTAGGTAACTGTTGTTTATAGAATATATTGTGAAAGTGAGATGGATTGCAGGTGGCAAGGATGTGTTGATTCACAATTGCAGGTGAAAATTCATGCTCTACTTCGAGGCAATTCACTTCAGACACTGTCATCTTGCCTCTGGGTTTTAGACAGCAAAGTCCTTGTTGTGTCTGACACATCATCAAGAGCTTCTCACACTGCCCTTCCTTTGCATTACATGTACAGGCACCTGTTTGTATAGAGACAGACAAAAAGTTTACTGCACACTACAATTGCATACCATACCGACGGTGGGGTGCGGGCGCGAGCGCGAGCGCGTGCGTGAAGTTAGCGACCGTGATGATGACTTGCTTAGATTAATTTAATGATGATCTGAGATTACAGTCGCTAACTTCACGCACGTCGGTATGGTAGGCAATTGTATTGTGCAACAGTTTGCCGTGAATCCCGTGAGAAAGTGTATATTATAAGTCTTCGTTTTTAGGAAAATACTCCAAAAAAGATAAGAAAATTGACCCGAAACAGGTTAAGAAACATAACGACTTTTAAATCATGACCATTATTTGAACAATTGATGAAGATTTACTTGATTTTGGGTATGTTTTAGTAAAGTATCTCCACGCGGGAGTTACGGGTCAAAGTAGTGATATGATTCTGAATTGGCGCCTTTTATTCTTCGTATTAGGCAATAAATATGACTTGAAATTAAGGGATTTCTACGAAAAACCATTTCAAGCACCGAAGTTGGGTCCATTGTCGCAGATGATGGCAGACGGCGGCGAAGCAAAATAGAGTTAATGCGCATGCGCCAAATCGTAGACTCGCCGCTAGTCGCCCGCGTTAACTATTACATTTATAGTTTGTTTTACCGTGAATCAAGCGTAACCTACGCTTGATTGCAAAGGACGTTTATAATACGGAAATTGGCCAAAAGTTAAATGAATCAATCTTAAGATTAATCTTACGCTTAATCTTTATAATACGGGGCCCTTATTTGATTCACATGTTTCAGTATTTAAAAATGGAGGGGTGTAGGCTTACAACATTGTGAGTACCTTATACATGTACCACAAAGGGGGAAAGGACACATTCGTTTTAAATTTGCATAATTTGACACTACTTGTATGTCCTTACAAAACATTCATGGATTACTAAACAAAAGAACAATCTCGGTCCTCAAAAATCAACCATAACCATGGAAATGTTATTCTACTGGTATAATGATCCAAGCACCTGAAAGTTTTGGTATCATTTTTCCCTCTTAGATCTTTTTTTGCTTCCAGATTTGTGTTTGAGAAAAATTAACAAAAATAGAATTTTAATAAAATGTCTTAATGTAGCTACTCAATTGCACGAAAGATAGGCTTGTGTATTCAAATCCATTTTTTGTAAAAAACCTACAATTTCCAATGGGACAGAAGATACATGATGGCAAACACCAAAAAGCCAATACTTATACAGCCTTCATAATATGCAGCTGGGAGACGTTTGACCTAGATATTCATAAACCTTCGACTTCAAACAACCCGGAGATCAGCTGAACATAAAGTGAATGCAGATTGACCCAAAAAGCCCAAGTTTAACTTTAAGTAGCTTTGATATCATAGGTCTGATAGCTAGGATTAAAAATGGTGATACTGAGAGCTTGAAAGACCTTGATATGACAACATATATGAATCCAATTGGGTGATCTCTTGCATCAGAGTTAAGATTCCTCAATATCATATTTGGCTGATTTGCTATCTGGGGCCGTATTCTGAACCCTGTGTTATCTCTAATATTGTTGTATCTTTGAAGATAAGATAAAGTTGGTATTCTGAACATTGTTGTAACTTTTGTTGTATCTTTTGTTGTATCTTTCCTTTCATTTCTTTGGTCGCGCCTGCGCTCAAACTTTTGTGCGCTTGTAATAATGCGTAATATTACAAAAATGGCGCTTAATCCTCATTTGCATATGCGCACGGGAGATAATATGACAAGATAATTGGCTACTATATAAATTGTTGTATCTTTTATCTTATCTTATCTTGCGTGGTATTTACAACAATATTTACAATAGGTAGGGGGTTGTTGTATCTTTCGGGGTGATATAATAGCGGAAATATTCCTCGCCCAGAACCAACTTCGTGCCAATAGACGAGTTAGAAGAAGATTGTGTGTTGACCGGAGACATCACAGATGAGAACTTTCTAAGAAATTACATGCTAGGATATGACGATTTTAATGCTCTCATCTATAACCACTAATTGAAAGCGTGACTTGTCTTCATGATCCACATGCCACAGCGCATATGATGACACGCGTAATAAGCACTCAATTTACTAATTACGCCCAAGATTAGTATGCGCTAGGCGCATCATTAGATAAAGTATTCCTATTGGTTGACCTACTTATCATGCTTATATAAAATAGATTTTGATTGGTAGGGTCCATAAAAATGGGCGTGTCAACAGTGGTCAAAGATAAGATAGAGGCGGTCCTTCAAGAGATAACACAGGGATAAAATGATTTTCAGAATACCAACTTACAACAATATTAGCGCTGTGTTATCTCTGGAAGATACAACAAAAGATAACACAAAACTTACAACAATGTTCAGAATACCGCCCCTGGTCAGTCTTCTTAAGCACTCGGTTAGCTCTGGATATCCTTGGTGGCATACAACTGGCAGTCCAGGGGCCAAACTGTTGCATCAGATTGGCAAACTTGAACAACCTGTCACAGTTTAAAGGTACTATATGTCCCATTTGCAGGCCAAAATAATGAAAAGGTTAACCCTAATAAGGCCGGGGGGAGGGGCCATGATGGCCCCCCTCCGCAATTTTTTGGATTGTTCGGGAACGCATACGGATGACGCCCCGCCGCTTCATGACTTTATTCTTTCGAGTCTTGCGCATCTTTTAAAACAATTTTTTTGAAAATCGGACCTACCGTTACAAAGTCACGTGACCTTTTGTCTTTACATGTCGGCCCGAAGATCGCTTATTTTCGTGATTTGTGTACAAAACATATGGAAATACAGTATCATTTTTCCTAAAAAGAGATAAAACATTAGTTATTTGGTCTAGTTGAAAGTTTAGGTGTTTGTTTTAGGGGTCAAAATAGTTGAATTATAGTTAGAAATAAAATAAAACAACAAAAACAATGCAATACATAAGAAATTATCAAAACAAGAGATAACATAAGGAATAACTTCGCTCTTCCAAATTTTTTTGTCGCATTATTATTCCAAATGGTCTAACAAATATATGTAGTGAAAAAGAAAGCTTAAATATGAATAATATATGATTTATGGGTAAAAATATGAATTTTTGACCTTATTTGCATAATTTACCATAAATATGCAAATGAGTAATTTTTTCAAAAATTGAAATTGCTATAGTATTCTATACACTTCACTTGACATGCATGCAAATTTTCGCGGCGATCGGCCGTTTCACGGCCGAGATCTTAAGGGGTGCCATAATGCCCCCCCGGCCGTATTAAGAACTCAAATAGCCCGGCCTTATTAGGGTTAAATTCCAAAGGCATTTGAAATATAATACTAATTTAGAACTTCCCTTCTAAAAGGGGGGCTTGAAAATGTCTGTAAGTGGGAAAATAACGACTATTAGTTCGTCCTCGTTATCCGTCAACGATGTTCGAGCACGGCAACGTCAACACCCACCACCAGCTGGGGAAAGTCAGCGTTCCTTTTCTCAGCGCAGCTTCCCACCTCCACGAAGGGGGAAATATAAAGGGAAAGGAGGTAACCATGGTTACAACAGCCGGAATCCTCATCAGCAAGCTCTACGCTGCACGAACTGTGGGCTTAACGGACATCGGACCAGCGATCCTATCTGCCCTGCACGAGAACAATCTGCATCTGCCCTGTCGAAGGAAACAGCGGATGCCTTTTAGGGAAGAAGACAGCGATAATACTCCGGCTAGTTCAACTCGAGACTGCCCATGCTGTTCATATGGACACTCAGCCCCCTGCTGATCGAGAGATCATGATGTCAAATCCGCTTATCCCGAGGTATTCACCGGCCTCGGCAAGCTTGAGGGATATAAAGCCCACGTTCACGTTAACCCGGACATAACCCCAGTTGCACAACCACCACGTCAGATTCACTTTCACTTGAGAAAGAAATTGGCCGAGAAACAAAATATATAATTGAGCCGATGTCAGGCTCGACATCGTGGGCCAGTCTACTAGTAGTTGTGCCAAAACCGAACGGTGAAGTGGGAGTTTGTATTGATATGCAGAGAGCAAATCAAGCAGTGATAATGGAGAGACACCCCATTCCAACACTGGGCGAGACTTTAGAATCACTGAACGTGGCTGCCATAGTCTCGAAACTGGATCTTAAATGGGGCTACCATCAGGTAAAACTCGACAACGAGTCCCGAGATATCAACACATTCGTTACTCACAAAGGGGTAGTGAGGTATAAGAGACTGATATTTGGTTTGTCATCAGCCAGTGAGCACTACTCTTATAAAAAAAAAGTACCGTGGTAACCATGGTATAACCATGGTACTCTATGGTACCCGTGGTACTCGTCTCTTACCATGATACTACCATGCAAGAACCATGGTATTACCATGGTCATAAAACAAGTACCATGGTATACCATGGTACTTCCAGATTTTTACATGGTACATTGCGGTACTTGGCAGTTGTATGGTTCAATACCATGTTTGTATGGTTCTAACCATGATTCAGTACCATGACTGTATTGTATTAGCATGGTACATGTATTTTTCTCCTTTTGTTTGCAATTAATTCACATATCCATCATGGGGAAACAAATATGTTTTGTTTGTTTTGTTTGTTTGATTGATTTTATTTCTGCGTTCAAATAACAAATACAAGGTTATACATTTTTACAAAGTATTACATCAATACCAAACCATAACCACCAATAACCATAGTATACAAATGATGTATGAGTGGGTCGGTAGGAATCGTTTGCACAAGGTAACTTTGGGCATGTTTTAGACCTGCCCAAAGTTACCACGTGCACACAATTCCACCGACCCACGAAATCAAACTGCGTATCATCTGTTTCATAGAATGGACTTCAAATTTTTAAAAGAAAAAAAACAACACAACAAATTACCGGACGCATGAAATCATTTTACCGGACGCATGAAATTTTTTCTGGACGCATGAATCATAAAAAACACAATTATTATGATTTAAAAAAAAAAAAAAAAAAATATTGGAATTGTAGGAAGAAAAAAAAAGGTTATCGCGTGTATCCAGTAAAATTATGTAATTTCATAGTCCTTTAATTTTTCATTTTAGTTGAAGTGAAAAACTGACAATTAAAAAGGACAGCTAGGAATCTGACTTAAATTCATTATATTAAGAAATGCATTAATGTACGCGTGTGCAATTATCATTAGGGAAAAACAAGAGTGGAAAACTCTCAACTTTCATTTGGCCATTAATCAATGGTGTGTAAATTTAGAAATTGTGCAACAGCTTGAAATATCATAAAGAAGGTCTGCACTAGACTATATAAGACTATATACCTACAAGCCCAAACCCACACAGCGCACACAGTACAGGTACCGGTATCCATCTGAGTATACACACAACCACCGCATTTTATGGATGGCTGTGACTATGTGCCTCGTGTGTTGTTGGTGTTCTAGAATGCAAAACCATGCTGAAAAAGCAAGGCTGCATTGTGAATAGTGCACGCACTAGCTGTATACAGTATACACTGCACTGTACCATACGTGTACATCGATCCTTTGGCACATAGACACAGCCATTCATAAAATGCTGGAATGTACACAACGGTTGCAAGGGATGGTTGTGTGTATAGTCAGATATATACTGTGTGGGTTTGGGGCTTGTAGGTATATAGTCTTGACTAGTGAAGACCTTTGTTACGATATTTCAAGCTGTTGTACAATCTTTAAATTTACACACCATTGATAAATGGCCAAATGAAAGTTGAGAGTTTTCCACTCCTGTTTTCCCCTAATAATAATTGCACACGTCCTAACTACATTAATTCACTTCTTAATCTAATAAATTTAAGTCAGATTCCTAGCTGTAGTTTGTAATTGTCAGTTTTTATTTCAACTAAAACATTAGCAAACTAAAGGACTATGAAATTACATATTTGTTTCCCCATGATGGATATGTGAATTAATTGCAAACAAAACGAGAAAATACACGTACCATGCTAATACCATACAGCCATGATACTGAACCATGGCTAGAACCATACAGATATGGTATTGAACCATACAACTTCCAAGTACCGCAATGTACCACGTACCCATTTGGAAGTACCGTGGTATACATCAATAGCAAACAGGGAGGCGAATCCAGCTGATGTGCTATCGCGACTTCCAATTCCCACTCAGCCACATCGTGATCGCAATTTCGTTGAGGAATATATAGATGCGATTATCACATACGCGATACCTTGCGCACTTACACTTACACGAGCAGGTCATCGGATCGCTGAAATCAGGCAAATGGCCTGATAACCCGACATGGACCCACATTGAACCCACATGGGAGGGTTATCACTGAGTTGTCGACAAAGAATGGTCTTCTTCTTCGAGGCATCGCATTGTCATCCCGTCTGCTTTGCAGAAGCAGACCCTCGACATCGCTCACGAATCACACCCAGAAATAATGAGAATGAAACAGCTTTTGCGCACGAAAGTGTGGTGGCCACAAATTGATGCCGAAGCTGAATCGGTAGTTCGAATGTTCGAATGCTTCATGCCAAGTGGAAATGCCTTCTCCTCCTCCCTCCGAGCCTCTTCAGCCTTCTCAAAATGCCACGAGCTCCCTGGAGTAGGCTACATGTCAATTTATGTGGTCCTCTTCCGACAGGAGAGTCACTCCTTGTCGTTATCGACGCTGCAACGCGATGGCTGGAAGTTGAAATCATTCGGTCCACTACTACAAAAGTGATAATTTCTAGACAAGATCGCATTTTTGCGCAACTTGGATATCCCGAGGAAATTGTTTCTGATAACGGTCCTCAATTTGTGTCGCAGGAATTCACAAGTCTCTGCAATCAATCGGAGTCAACCGCCGTCGCGTTACGTACCCCTTAAGCCCCCATCACACCAAACTAATTCTCACTACATTCTGGAACCGTCCTAGAAAATCGTGAAACGGGTGTGGTCGGGGTAGAATGTATGGATAATGTCTATAATACGAGCCTAGTTCGTTCATAAACAGTCCTCAAATAATATGTCCATCTCGTCTGTACCCCATCCACAGTCAGTTCATATCAAGTTCAGATCGGGTAAATATGCCATTTTCCAGGCAGTCCAAGCCAGTCTATAGTCAGTTTAGATCCGTTATTAACTAGTTCTTCCTAGTTCCCAATACGTCCAAACCCATTCTAACTAGTTCGCAACTTGTTCTAACTAGTTTGTAACCCAACCACCCCGTTCAGAGACAGTTCAACTCGTCCTCATCTCGTTCTTAGTACGTTCGAACGCGCTCCCAGAGCGTGTGCAATCACGTCCTGGCTCAAGGGCTATACAACCACAGCGCGTTCTTGTCATTCCACATTCCCTTTCAACTTCATCGCTTCAAGCTGTGCAGATCAAGAAATTCAAGTGAAGCCCCCATCACACCAAGCTAGTTCTCACTACGTTCTGTAAAATGTTGCCAAACGGGCTCAAACTGTGTGACTTTGACATGAAGGGTGCTCTTGAACTCTGAGCCTGTTCAAAATTGTACTTAAAATGAGATGGACGTATTATGACGAAATTGTCGTACTTCGGTCCTACTAAGAACGTGTTACAACGTGAAGTGTTTTTATAGCCCTCGAGCCAGAACGGGATTGCACACGCACAATAGGGGCGTGCTCGAACGTACTAAGAACGAGTTGAACTGTCCTTGAACGGGGTGGTAGGGTTACAAACTAGTTAGAATGGTTTGGACGTATTGGAAACGAGGTATAACTAGTTGAGAACTGGTTTAAACTGATTACGGACGGGCTCGGACTGCCTGGAAATGGCAAATTTACCCGATTTGAACTTGATATGAACTGACTGTGGACGGAGTACAGACGAGATGTACGTATTGAGGACTGTTTATGAACGATCTGGGTCGTATTATAGACATGATTTACACATTCTACTCCGACCACAACCCGTTTTTACAATTTTCGAGGACAATTCCAGAACGTAGCGAGAGCTAGTTTGGTGTGATGGGGGCTATACTGCTGCTAATTGATACTCGACCACGACACGTTGTAACACGTTCCTAGTAGGATCGATCTACAGCAATTCCGTTCATAGTACGGCAATCAGTCCGTTCGTAGTACGTCCACTTCGTTTTAAGTACGTTGTCACTCTAATTGCAGGACGGGGAAATTTTGAACAAGCTTAAAGTTCTAGATCACTCTCCCGTACTAGCCAGTCCGAGCCCATCCATGAAGTTCCTAAACAGATCGTAAACGGTTGGTACTACGTTCAACTCCGTTCGCACAGAGTTTCAGCCCGTTTGGCAACATTTTCCAGAACGTAGTGAGAACTAGTTCGGCGTGACAGGTGCTTTATCACCCCCAGCGCAACCGGAGGTCGAGCGGTTAAACGCAACTATCACGAAAGCGATCAGGACAGCGAGACAAAGCGGCCGCGATTGGCACCAAGCCATCTTCGCATTTCTACTTACATATCGCTCGACATCGCACCCAGCAACGAAGGCCTCGCCAGCCAAGCTTCTCTACAATCGAGAGCTACGCACGAAGTTGCCCTCCACTAGACCTACCACGCCCAGCAAAACGTATCAAGAATCTAGTCGTAACGACAAGGTGTACAAAGCAAAAATGAAAACGTTTCATGATGGAGAAAAAACGCATGCCCCCGAGAGACATAAGCTGTGGTGATCATGTCAAAGTATAGTTCAGAGAAAGTCATATAAGTTCTCCCCGCTTTGACCCAAGTCCATTGGTCGTAGTGTTGGGTCAGG